>ML093441.1:0-18951 GCA_003697995.1 Taxidea taxus jeffersonii | reverse complement strand
TTTTTTTTTTTTTTAGATTTTATTTATTTATTTGAGAGATAGCTAGAAAAGAGAGAGAGCACAAGCCGGGGTGGGAGGTGGAAAACAATAGGCAGACGGAGAAACAGACTCCCTGCTGAGCAAGGAAAACAATAAAATAGTCAAACCCTAAAACTCTGCTCAGTTCACAGTAAAACAAAATTCCTAATTTATCAGGTCATTGAATGGCACTTAAAGTTCAGGATTTTAGCAGGGATCACATATATTCTAAGAAAGGTTAAAACCTAAACTCGGATTGCTGACCAAGACTTCCTTTCTTGACCCTCCCAATTAGGAAATAACAATAACAACAATAAAAATTATAACAAAAATAGTTATGGATCACTAAGTAATATTGCAACACACTCAAAGGTAGAGCCATTTTGTCTACTGGACAACTGTCATGGACCTATAGGAACAAAATAGTTTGATTAGAAATACAATGTGGGAAGGCTAAACAATAATTGAGAGGATAAGTAGAGATGAAGCTTACAAGCAGCACAGTCAATGGAACCCAGCAGATAAGCCTGACGCAGATCAAGGCAGGTAAGCCAAACAAAACTCAGGAATGTGCAAGTATCAGAAATACCACAGTGTTTATGTGGGGAGGGGGGAGGGGGTCCAAAGGTCAAAATTTCAATAAAACAGCCAGGCACCAGTCAATCAACTGAAGTTTAAACAAGGGGGAGTTGGCCAAGGGGGAGTTGGCCAAGCGGTAGAGAGAAAGGCAGGCAGGCAGGCGTGGAGGTCTGCAACAGGAAACAGGCTGCTGCAAATTATTTGATTAGCTTGGAGAGTATGGTGCTTTTCTGAGGCTTAATTAGGAGCCAGGAAATGGAGGGCTATCTACAGCGTATTAAAGAGTTAGCACCTGACTCTGCATGTGCTAAGGACCTGTGCAAGTTTCTTAGCGAGTGGCATCATCAGGTCACATTTGAGGAAAAATAAATATAAATTGGTGGGAGACAGAGGCAGGGAGACCAGATGGAATTCCTTACAATAAATAATAAGGTTCTAAGTTACAAAGTGGCCATGGATATGGAGAGTAGACTTAGGAGATTTTTTTTTTAAGATTTTATTTATTTATTATAAGTTAGAGAGAGAGAGAGAGAGCACAAGCTCAGGCAGACAGAGAGGCAGGCAGAGGCAGAGGGAGAAGCAGGCTCCCTGCCAAGCAAGGAGCCCGATGTGGGACTCCATCCCAGGACTCTGGGATCATGACCTGAACCGAAGGCAGCCGCTTAACCAACTGAGCCACCCAGGCGTCCCTAGACTTAGGAGATTTTAAACAGAAACGAGAAGAGAGAGATAAAGGAGGGAGATCAAGGGTAAGAGACTCATAGCTTTCTGACCTGACATCAAGGTGAAAATAACAGGGGTTTCAAGAATGAAAGAAACAGTCCTGGGGTGGGAGGTAGGATGAATTAAGTTCCATTTTGCACAGAAGGAGAGGGAGAAAATTCTGGTAATTCATTTTGATTGTTTAAGCAAAAAAAGAAAGGGAAGGAAAAAATAAAGCTGAACATTATAGAAGTGATAAGAGTATTTTACTATGTTGATGTATAGAAAACAGGTCCAAGAAAGTAAAACATTTCATGTTTCTCTTCTGGTTAACAAAAAAGAAATTTTCTTTTCTGTTGAAGTTTGTGATAACCTATTGTTTCAATTAATAAAGATAGGCAGGATAAGTATGGGCTTTAAAATACAAATAAAATTAGTTGCCTTTGGAAAAGAGAAGTCAGTACTTCCTATGGTCTTAAATCATCTTTCAAAATGATGGGCTCTGAGACAAATGCAATCCTATTTATTTATGTGGCCTTTTCCTTGACATAGTAAAAATTTACACAAAATCTTACATTGCAAAGGACTAATACACTCAATTGCTAATCTGCAGCACACAAAATGTACAATAAGCAAGGGAATTTTAAAACTAGTCATACCATTCTAATGGGAAAGATTATTCCAAAATTCTTCTGCGTGCTTTAGAAAAATTTCACAATTAAAATCCCCGTACTTTCTAAAATCATCCTCTGATACTTAATAAAGCATATCTGTAATACTAACAATTACCTTACAGTTTATAAGGTTTATAACAGTTTATAAAACACTTTCATGGGACGCCTGGGTGGCTTAGTTGTCAAGCGTCTGCCTTCGGCTCAGGTCTTGACCCAAGGGTCCTGGGATCTAGCCTCACATTGGGCTCCCTGCTCAGCAGGAAGCCTGCTTCTCCCTCTCCCACTGCCCCTGCTTGTGTTCCCTCTCTTGCTGTGTTTCTCTCTGTCAAATAAATAAATACAATCTTAAAAAAAAAAAAAAAAAACACTTTCATCACTGCACCACATTTAAGAGAAGTCTGTATAGTCAGTATATCCATATGTGTTAAAAAACAATAGCTTTTTGAATAAATGAAACAAGATGGGATCAGGAGGGGGACAAACCAAAAGAGACTCTTAATGTCATAAAACAAACTGAGGGGGGCGGTGGGGAGTGGTGTCGGGAGAGGGTAGTGGGGTTACATTATATGTTTATAAAAAAATTAAAAAATTAAAAATTCAAAAAAAAAACAATAGCTTTTTAAGACTGCACTTGTTAGTGTAAATCACAAAGTTTAAACTATTTCTGACCCCCGTTATAGGTGTAAGCCTGGGAATTGTTATTTGGTATCATTTGGTCTGTAAATAAATCACAGAAGGCAAACCATCCCTCCCGGAAGCATTGGGGGAACGTAAGGCTCCAGTGCCAGAGGCGAAGGACTGTAATTTAGTTCAATCATGCATTTGTTATGAGAACTCTGACAAGCTTCAGCTCTACAAGTAAACACTGCACAAAAAAGGATCCCTCCTCTCTTCTCACTCTGAGATAGAAGATGTGAGTTTCCCAAGGCTGATCTCTGAAGAGCAAATAAAATAGAAATTCTACTAGTGCCTTGGAAAAATGTGTAACTCACAAAATGCTTCTCTTGGCCTCATAAAATCAAGCTTATTCTTCATGGAAACTCAAACAGCACCTGACATCTTCCCTGTTCCTTCCACCAGGTACACTTGCTGACCACATCCCCTCTCCAGAACACATGGTATCTACACTTAGACAGTAATTGAATGCCTATGGTCAGGGACTTTCCAACTCATTTAGTGACTCTGGCTATAATTTTCCTGTACCAGGCACACAGGAGATGCTCATAAATGTTGGTGGGACACTTTGAAACCTTGGAAAGCTAAGTAGTCATTCCAACATGGCTAATGATTTTTCAAAACATTTTAGAAGTTCTTTTGAAACAGATTTTTAAGATTTTTAAAATATTTCCATGGATAGCAGGTCCTGCCCTTCAAGTTAGAGCCTACTTTATTTCAGAAACTGTTGAAAGTCATGAAAAATCAAGCCTATAGTTCTGCACATTCTTCTTCCCCTGTTGATGCTAAACAATGGTTCTTTTTCCTTCTCAGGGCAACCATTCCACAAATACATGTGTTGAAAAAATGAAAAAGTAAGTAAATGAAGTAAGTGGGAGATCAAAATGTATAGAGGTATATTTATCCAAAAATAAGAGATGTAATTATCAAACTGCTATAATCAGGCTCTACCCTAACCTTGGCAACCCATGGCTTTGACAATGAAGAGGAAAAAGGACCAAGTCCCTACCGTCCACTGGTACTCTAAAACTTTCCCATTTGCCCAAAGAAGATGCCCTTGCAGATGAGAAATGACGGTGCAGAGACCTGAGCAGAAATGGGAAGATGGGGTACCTGGGTGGTTCAGTTGGTTGAGCATCCAACTCTTGGTTTCAGCTCAGGCCTTGATCTCATGGGTCATGGGATGGAGCCCCACATCAGGCTCTGTGCTCAGCCATGAGTCTGCTTGGATTCCTCCCTCTGCCTCCCCCCTACCCTCTCTAAAATAAATTTTTAAAAAGAAAAAAATATAGGGAGAATTTGAATTGCCCATGAATTTGACTAGGGCAGAAGAAATTAATCTAGGCTTAACAGGAAACAAGTTATTGGACTCTTGACAAGGCAATAACTGCCATCCATCTTCTATATCTGCTACTACCTCGGCTCCAAATAACTCAGCACTAGAAATACCTTGACCAGAGGCCCTAGTCGCATACCTAAGTGGCTTTCAAAAGCATCACTTCCCACTCTTCTGATCTGCCTCCCTTTCCTCCTAGGACTTACAGGGGCCTCTAGCATCACAGTTACATTCCCTGGTTCCCTAATACCCAAGTATGGCTCCTCATTTTCTAATCAACATCAAGCTTGGTTGTGGTCTAACCTCTGAGAGGTCAGACCTCATGGTAAGCCTTGATGAGAAATCAGGGACAGGGAAGAGGGAAGGAGGGAAAGAATATGCTGTACAGGATTTATACACATGACCACATTTCATCCACACAACTACCCTATAAAGTATGTGTTTTTGTATCAGAAAACTGAGGCTCCAGGAGCTTAAAAAAACTTGTCTAAAACCTTACATCTGCACTGAGAGCAGAGCCTGGATTCTAGACAGTTATGAGACCCTGAAGTCCATGTTAATCCCACTATATGTGACCCTAAAATGCAAACCAGTAAGATCAACTTCATCATAGGAATTACCACTAGCTTTGAAGACCAATTCAATAGAAGAATCTTCAAAATGCTTTATGGGCAATTATAGTGTCATGAGAATAAGTTAATAAATTTCCAGTGTAACTATTTGAAAGTCATTTGAGTTTTTTCTCCATATTTGGAATCTGAATAAGAAAAAAAGGATCTAAAAGGATGGGGGCAGGGAACTCTAACAGGGCTGAGCCTTACACGTGTTGACCAGAGCAGATAATGTTAGAATTTTCTCTCTCTTTTTCAGACAAATCCAATAAAGATGTCTGTATCTGTTATCTAAAATCAACTTGAAAGACTTGCCCCCTCCCACCTTAAGTGACTTTGAATAGAGAACATAATTCAACTTTAGTTCTGACAGCAAAGTTATTTCTTTCAATCTTTTTATAATATCATTCAAAGCAAGTTTTCTTTTTATTTTATCCTTGGCAACTATAAGCAGAATGTCAACAATGTTCAACATATTAGCTATATTAGAGAGAACACAATGAAACTCTAAAGACCTTGGTTATTGGGGCAATGAAAAATTCATGCCCTGCTCTGGTGGAGCAAAGCTTTGGCAGGGTTAGTGAGATGCCTTCAAAGTATACCAATGAATTTTCCAACCTGCTGTTTCAGATAAATGGTTTTCATTTTTCTGTTTGCTTGTGTTTGATAAGGTTACAGGATTGATTCAAGTTGTTTGCAACGCCTTGAAGGCAAAGGATGTTACAGCATACAGTGTCCTTGTGACTCACTACTGCTTTTCTAAGGAAGGTTCTGATCATAATACCTGAGGCAGCAACAGATAATATTCCACTCCTTATCATATTTTAATTTTGCTCTGGAATAAGTAAATATAATTACCAAAAATGACCAATGAAGATTCAATGTTGGTGCTTACACATGTTCTTTAATCTATAAGTAGACCAAAGGAAGATCTCCTTTAAATCATGATTCTAAGGCTCAGGCCACAGCAGGACATATATCAAAATACTGATTCTCTACTAGAGCTGAGAATTCTAACAAGAATTCTATTGTCTCCATAATCACAAAATAGTATTATCATGGACTGAGTTTTACAGGCCTCCCCAAATTTATAAGTTGAAAACCTAATCCCTAATATAATGGTTCTTTGAGGTAGGGCCTCCTGGAGGTGATTAGAACATGAAGGTGGAGACTTCATGAATGGGATTCATGTCCTTATAAAAGAGACCCTGGAGAGCTCAGTCACCCCTTTCACTATGTGAAGATACAGGAAGAATGCAGGCCTTCACCAGAGTCTGAATCTGCTGGCACCAGATTCAGGGTTTCCAGTTTCCAGAACTGTGAGAAATAAATGTTTATTGTTCATAAGCCACCCAGTTTATGGTATTTTTACTACAGCAACTCAAACAAATTAAGACAAGTACCAAGAAAAATGTTTTGACCTCTTAAAATATAGATCTTTGGAAAGTAAATCCTTCTACTCTTCCCATAAATAAACAGCATTTTGAAGTAAAATTCATCCCTGTAACCATTACCCTACCTTTATCCAGAGTTGACAGAATGGTTCATGAAGATTTGTGGGTTTAGATACAGACATCTAAACCCATTGTTTCACGCTAACCAGAACACCAGCCATAGAAATCTCAAATGGGAAGACCATTTCTGAAGATATCTGGTCTTCTCTTGGATTGCAAGTTTCAACTTTCTTATCACGGTGCCCAAGCTAGGAAAGCTATACTTCCCACACAAAAATGTCTTCTTCTGAATAAAGACCTCATTGCTACCCTCCAAAAACAAAATAAAACAAAACAAATGAAAACAAAAAACCCATAGAAAATTGAGATCATTTCTCCCTTCCTTCTTTTAAGCTGATTTCTGAAAAATGAAAAGTAAGATATCAGAAAAGGAAATACTTGGCACTTATGCATTTAACATCTAGCACTATACAAAGAGAGTAGAATAATTACAGAACTATGAAGGGTAAAATTGTTCCTTTGCCTCAGGAGTTTAAAAACTAGAGTCAGAAACTACTATAAAAATTTTGAATATATTCCAAATAAAGGGCAAAAACAAACATGAAGGAAAAGATGAGAAGCCAGAGTTTGGACAAGTATTTCAGTGTGGACAAAGCAGTTCTACTGTGAGAGATCTCTGGAGATTTTCAGTGTCCTCTACAGGCTCTACTCCATGGCCTCTTCCCCTCACTAGAGAACCCTCCATGCCATGTCAGTTTCTTTTCACAAACTCTTCAACCTAATTCATTCAAACAGAATATATAGAATGCTTAGTAGGAGCATTGTTTTAAGCAATAAAAATGCAACAATGATACACAACAAAATATTTAAAGATACATAAAACAAAAATATTTACCCTCATTCAGATGACATTTTAGTGAGTGAAGACAGACCATCAATAAAATAAACATGTAAAATATATAATATTCTAGAAAATGATAAGGGGTACAAAGAAAAATTAGGCCAGGAAAAGGGATAAGGAATGCTGGGAGTGAATAGGTACAAAGACAAATAGGATGGGCAAGGAAGGTATAGTAGGCAGAATAATGGCCCTCAAATATGTTTACATCCTGGTGTGACAAAAGTGATGTTGCAAAAGTGATTAAGTTAAGGATCATGAGATAGAGAGAGTATCAGGGTTTCTGGGTGGGTTCAATGTAATCACAAGGGTCCTTTCATGGGAAAGGGGTAGATGGAAGATTCAGAGACAGGAGATATGACCGTAGAGGCTGGAGTGACAATTGCTGGATGAAAGGGCTATGAGCCCTGGAATGCGAGCATCCTCTAGAAGTTGGAAAAAGTAAGGAAATGAATTCTTATGAAGAGAAAACATGTGTTCTTTTAAGTCACTGAATTTTTGCTAAGTGGCTATAGCAGTAATAAGAAACTAAAGCAGATAATGTTGCTGAGAAGATGACAGTTGAGCAGACTTAAAGGTGGTGAGGGACCTCTCTGCAGATATCTGGAGGAAGGGTACAAACAGCAGAATGCCCTCCACAGAAACATCCCTAGCCACATGTACGAAACACAGCTACAGGAGTGGGGTGAACAGGAGGAAACAGAGAGAGTAGGCTGGGTCAGCTCATTTGGGGTCTTATTGGCCACTGTAAGCACTTTGTCTTATTCTGAGTGAGAGAGAATTTAGGAGGTGTTATAAATATTTATAGGAATTTTGAATGCTTACAAGAAGAATAAAAGTGATGTGCTGATAAACCAATGGGGGAAGGAAGGTAGATGGATTTGTAGCATTTGCTGATTTCTCTGATGTAAATACTCTCACCATGCTTGACTTCAAGCTACCAATTGTTTAACAACCAACTCACAAAATTCATAAATATTTAATTATCAGATTCAATATGATATTCCTCATATGATTTCCACTTACCAATTGCACACTATATTCCATCTGGGCTAAGCAATTTAGGAGTCAACTAACTAGTGGCAAAATATATAAGAAAGAACTCAATAAAAATCAGTGAGAAGATACCTGCGTTTGATAGATGCCTGATTCTAGAATCTAATTTCTCCTAATCTGCTCTGCCTGGTGATTAAATCTTGATTTAAAGAGAAGCACTTCTCCTCCATATGAGAATGTTTCCACCAAATAAATAGAAGACAAACTTTAACTGTATTCAGTCTTGTTTATTTTTCATTATGTTCAACAGAAACATTATCAGAGGCTAGCTTCATGAAAGGAGATATTGGGTTAAAAAAAAGTTAATGTATATTGGATGAATCAAAGGGAAAAAAGTAGATGGATAGGAAAAAAGGCACACTTGATGAAGCCAATGAAGAAGCTAAATTTAAGAGGCCCTGGAGAAAAGGTGGCTCTGACATAAAAGTATACAATCTTAGAGCTTCAACAGAGTACCTAGGCTATCAATATATTTTACACTATATTTTATATACACTGAAATGTACATCAAAGGTAGACATCATATGTAGATTATATCCTAGGAAAACATGATCAAGATGGCTCATAGTGACATTTCTTTTACAGGGACAGTCATCACCATTCTTTCTCTAACATTGGAAGCCAGTATGGAGCTAATCACAATTCCTGAATTAATGTAAATTAACATAGCTCAGCACCCTCACTTAAAACTTATTTCTTCATTCAAGGAGTAGATATGCTACCTAAAGCAATTCACATATTCAGTCCAATCTCCATTAAAATACCAACAGCATTTTTCACAGAACTAGAACAAACAATCTAAAAATTTGTATGGAGCCACAGAACACCCCAAATAGCCAAAGCAATCTTGAAAAAGAAAAGCAAAGCTAGAGGCATCACAATTCTGGACTTCAAATTATATACAAAGCTATAGTGATCAAAACAGTATGGCATAAAAATGGACACAGAGATCAATAGAACAGAATAGAAAACCCAGAAATGAACCCGGAGCTATATGGTGAATTGATCTTCAATAAAGCAGGAAACAATATTCAGTGGGGAAAAAAACCAGTCTCCTCAACAAATGATGTTGTGAAAAAACAGACTCATATATCAATGGAACAGAATAGAGAGCCCAGAAGTAGACCCTCAAATCTATGGTCAACTAATCTTCGACAAAGCAGGAAAGAATATCCAATGGAAAAAAGACAGCCTCTTCAACAAATGGTGTTGGGAAAACTGGAAAGCAACATGCAGAAAAATGAAATTGGACCATTTCCTTACACCACACACGAAAATAGACTCAAAATAGATGAAGGATCTCAACGTGAGAAAGGAATCCATCAAAATCCTTGAGGAGAACACAGGCAGCAACCTCTTCGACCTCAGCCACAGCAACTTCTTCCTAGGAACAACGCCAAAGGCAAGGGAAGCAAGGACAAAAATGAACTATTTTAACTTCATCAAGATCAAAAGCTTTTGCACAGCAAAGGAAACAGTTAACAAAACCAAAAGACAACTGACAGAATGGGAGAAGATATTTGCAAATGACATATCAGATAAAGGGCTAGTAACCAAAATCTATAGAGAACTCAGCAAACTCAACACCCAAAGAACAAATAATCCAATCAAGAAATGGGCAGAGGACATGAACAGACATTTCTGCAAAGAAGACATCGGATGGCTAACAGACACATGAAAAAGTGCTCCACATCACTGGGCATCAGGGAAATACAAATCAAAACCACAATAAGATACCACCTCACACCAGTCAGAATGGCTAAAATGAACAAGTCAGGAAATGACAGATGCTGGCAAGATTGCAGAGAAAGGGGAACCCTCCTACACTGTTGGTGGGAATGCAAACTGGTGCAACCACTCTGGAAAACAGCATGGAGGTTCCTCAAAAAGTTGAAAATAGAGCTACCTTATGACCCAGCAATTGCACTACTGGGTATTTACCCTAAAGATACAAACGTAGTGATCTGAAGGGGCACGTGCACCTGAATGTTTATAGTAGCAATGTCCACAATAGCCAAATTATGGAAAGAAACTTGATGTCCATCAACAGATGAATGGATATATATATATATATATATATATATATATATATATAATTTTTTAAAAAATGGGAAGAAGACATGAATAGACATTTTTCCAAAGAAGACATACAGAAAACTGACAGACACATGAAAAGATGCTGAACATCACTCATCATATATATATGTGTGTGTGTGTGTGTGTGTGTGTGTGTATATATATATATGTATATATATATATATATAATGGAATAATATGCAGCCATCAAAAGAAATGAAATCTTGCCATTTGCGATGACATGGATGGAACTAGAGGGTATCATGCTTAGCAAAATAAGTCAATCATAGAACGATAATTATCATATGATCTCCCTGATATGAGGAAGTGGAGATGCAATGGGGGTGGGGGTTAAGGGGATAGGAAATGAATAAATGAAACAAGATGGGATCGGGAGGGAGACAAACCAAAAGAGACTCTTAATGTCAAAACAAACTGAGGGGGGCGGGGGGAAGGGGTGTCAGGAGAGGGTGGTGTGGTTACATTATATGTTTACAAAGATATTAAAAAAAAAAGAAATGGGAAGAAGACATGAATAGACATTTTTCCAAAGAAGACATACAGAAAACTGACAGACACATGAAAAGATGCTGAACATCACTCATCATCAGGAGACTGCAAATTAAAACTACAATGACATATCCCCTTACACCTGTCAGAATGGCTACAATCAACAGTACAAGAAACAACAGATGTTGGCAAGGCTGTGGAGAAAGGGGAACCCTCCTGTACTGTTGGTGGGAATGCAAACTAGTGCAGCCACTCTGGAGAACCGTATAGTTTCCTCAAAAAGTTGCAAATAGAACTATGCCACAATCCAGCAATTGCAGTACTAGGTATTTACCCAAAGAATGCAAAAATACTAATTCAAAGGGAAGCATGCACCTCAATGTTTATAGCAGCATTATCTACAATAGCCAAACTATGGAAATAGCCTAAGTATCCATTAACTAATGAATAGATTTTTTAAAAAAGAGAGAGAGGTGATATATGATGGAATATTACTCATCCATAAAAAAGCATGAAACCTTGCCATTTGCAACAACATAGATGGAGCCAGAGAGTATTATTCTAAGTGAAATAAGTCAGAGAAAGACAAATACCATATGATTTCACTCATATGTGGAATTTAAGAAACAAAACAAGTGAGCAAAAGGGAAAAAAAGAGAGAGAGAGAAGAAGAGAGAGAGGCAAACCAAGAAACAGACTCTGAGCTGTAGAGAACAAACTGATGGTTACCACTGGGGAGGTGGGTAGGGCAATGGGTGAAATAGGTGATAGGGATTAAGGAGAGCACCTGTGATGAGCATCAGGTGTTGTATGGAACTAATTGTACTAATTATACACCGGGAACTAATATAACCCTGCATGTTAAATAATTGGAATTTAAATAAAAACTTAAAATTTTGGGACGCCTGGGTGGCTCAGGGGGTTAAGCCTCTGCCTTCGGCTCAGGTCACGATCTCAGGGTCATAGGATCGAGCCCCACATCGGGCTCTCTGCTTGGCGGGGAGCCTGCTTCCCCCTCTCTCTCTGCCTGCCTCTCTGCCTCCTTGTGATCTCTGTCAAATAAATAAATATTAAAAAAAAAAAAAACTTAAAATTTTTTTCATCCCTTTTTATGGCTGAGTAATATTCCATTGTGTATATATACCACCTTTTGTTTATTCATTTATCCATCAGTGAACATTTGGGTTATTCCTACCTTTTGCCTATTGTGAATGATGTTGCTATGAATATGGGTGTGCCATACCTGTTTGAATCCCTGCTTTCAGTTCCTTTACATATATATCCATCTGTGAGTGGGACTGGTGAATCATATGGTAATTCTATGTTTTACTTTTTCAGGAACCAGCATACTATTTTCCACAGCAGCTCTACCACTTTACATTCTCACCAGCCAAGCACAAGTGTTCCAATTTCTCAACATCATTGCTCACACTTGCTGTTTTCTGGTTTTTTTTTAATTATAGCCATCCTAATGAGTATAAAAATGTGGTTTTTTTTAAAGATTTTATTTATTTATTTGTCAGAGAGAGAGGGAGAGAGAGTGAGCGAGCACAGGCAGACAGAGAGGTAGGCAGAGGCAGAGGGAGAAGCAGGCTCCCTGCCCAGCAAAGAGACCGATGTGGGACTCGATCCCAGGACACTGGGATCGTGACCTTAGCCGAAGGCAGCCACTTAACCAACTGAGCCACCCAGGCGTCCCTAAAAATGTGTTTTTTAATGCCCCTCCTGTGATTCTAATGTGTAACCAAGGGGAACAAAAAAAAAAAAAAAGCATGGGGCATGGGTCTGAGGGTCAATTTTTCATCTGGGTAAAATGAAAAATTAAATCTAACTTAAGGGTTGATGTGATGATTAAATGAGTGCCCAATAAAAAGCAATCAACAAATGTTGGTCCCTCTCTCATCCCTATATTTCTACTAAACTTCCTCCCTCAATGTCCAGGAAAGCTCTGTGAAGTTTTAAACTATGTAGATTTGACAAAGGGCTGATTTTAACTTCTGTTTTGCTTCACCTATAGATCTTGCAACAGATGTCAAATGTGTCCTCGATTATATCTAAATAGCACTGCACCTGCACCCAACTTTCCTTTCAAATGAAGTACTCATCAGTTCTATTATTAAAAAAAACAAGGAGCAGCTGTAATGCTCATGGAACCAGTGGGATTACACTTTAAAATTATAGCTCTGCCAAGAGTTTCCATTTATTGAGTAACTCCAACAAGTTGTCCAGTCAAATTAATAGACTGCTCTGGTACCATAAAATCCTGAAATAGTTGGCAAATAGAGGTAACAAAATATTTTGCAAGTAAAGCGTACATGTATGACACCTTGGAAATGCTTTTGGAGATAAGCAATGGAAGTGTTTACATCTCTCAGTCACAACCATGGATTGCTTCATTGGTTGAACACTCATTACGCATCCTTTGTGAAATGCTGAAGATCTGCAATAATCTTATTACTGGGCATCTGACAGAAAGCTCCAAGAACCACAAACCGATCAGTCGAGTATTTAATATCCAAAGAGTCTGCAACAAAACACTGAACAATTGACTTGAACAAAGCTAAAAATCAAACTACATTAAAGGATAGGTATTCAAGTTGGACTTTCTACAATGTGCTCCACAACCACGGATCAATGAAATATTGGAAAACCCAAACAAATTGTGGCTTGCTGCTACATGTTTATCCTACGGTGTCACAATGTGGCCAATCAAAACAAAACAACTATATAAAGTGGTTTTCAGAGCGAAGTCAAAAATTTGTTAAAACAGAGAAAACTTCTAGCAATTTTCAGTTTGTTTAGATTAAACGATTCACAGATTTCACATGTCCCTCTATATAAACCCAAACTTTTGAAAGGTCAACCTTAGGTAAAATTCAAATTAAACAGCTTCTGATTGGTAGCCTTCACATCTCCAGGCTTCCTCCCTTATACTTCACTTTCTTTTCCTTGTGGGTGCCACAGATGCTGTCAGTGAATCCATTAGGTGACTTAATATATACTGGCTAGTTGAGGAAGTTCTCTCTAAAGAACTAACACTTAGGCTGAGATCTAAAGCAGAGCTTCTCAAATTTTCCTATGTTACATGACTCACCTGAAGACTTTGTTTTAGTGCAGACTCTGATTCCTTAGGGCTAGAGTGGAACGTGAATCCTGTTGCTGGGTTGGGACACCATACAGAGTAGCAAGGATACAAGTGAATGCTAGCCAACAAGGGAGAATGAGTGTATCACAGCTCAGGCAACCCCAACTGAACTCACAGATCTGAGAAAAGAGCAATGTGATTGAGACAGATGAGCGCTGGTGTGAGAGATGAGGCTGAAAAGGTAGACAGAATGTGTTAAGTGCCTACTAGATACTAGGCACCAGGCTAGGCTCTGGGTAAATAGCAATAAAGAAGGCAAACCTAGTCCCTGTATCCTTAGAGCCTGAAATCTAGCAGAATTACCTTGTGAGTGGGAAACCATTAACGATATTTAAACAGAGAAGAGACACGATCTAATTGAAATCTTTAAAGTATCTCTCTGAATGGTCTGTAGAGAAGGTAGTGGAAGGGTACAAAGCTAGAAAGAGGAGTTTATGTTTGCAGACCAAGTGGGAAAGGTCAAGGGGGATGGCAGGAGAAGATTATTGTAGCATATGTTTTTGAGGTAGAATAGCGGAGCTGGATTGCAAACAGTTATGGTACAAGTATGGCAGGAACAGGGAAGCTTCAAGGTTTATTACTCATTATTTCTGGCAGAAGGAAGTAAATAAAAGAAAATAATTTGTATGAAGAACAATAAAACTAGAGAAGAAATAAATAGGAAGGAATAGATATAGAAAGAGGCATAAGTTTGAGAGCAAAATTCAAGAGTTCTGAGTTCTGGTTTAGGAATGCCTATGAAAATCCAAGAGGGAGTTTTAAGAAAGGATTTGGACATAATGTTTCAGCACTTAGCAGGAGAGGTCTATAGGACAAATTTATATTTGGGAGTCATGATAATTTAAATCATATTTAAAACCATAGGAATTAATAAAATCTTATTTTGAGCCTGAGTAGATTGAGATTGGAGACACAGAAGGAGGAGATGGGGGGAAAGTCTGAGTTAGCCAAAGAAAAGGAGCCAAATACAGAGTACCAAACAAGCCCCCTAAAAAAAAGGGTTTAAGCTAGAGGAAGAGGTCTACTCTACTGAATGTTCCTGAGATCCCACTGGATCTCAGAAACCTATCATATCAGGGACTTTATGGACTCACTTGTGTTCCTCCAAAGTTCACATACTGAAGTCTTAACCCAGTACCAAAGAATGTGACTATATTTGGAGATAGGGTATTTACAGAGGTAATTAAGGTTAAATGAGGTCTTGTAGGTAGACCCTAATCAATGACTGGTGTCCTATAAGAAGAGAAGATTAGGACACAGAGGGAGGACAATGTGAGGACACAATGAGAAGTGGCCATCTATGTCAAGAAGAGAGGCCTCAAAGGAAACTAAACCTGAAGACACCTTGATCTTGAACTTCCAGCCTCTAGAACTGTGAGAACATAAATTTCTATTATTTAAGCAACCCTGTCCATGGTATTTTGTTATGGCAACCCTAGCAAGCTAATATAGTGACCTTAGCAGAAGTAGTGCAATGGACTCAGTGAAAGTGAAAGTCAAGTTGGCATGGATAAAAGAGTGAAAGGAAAATGAGGAAGGGGAGGTAGTAAAAGTGGAATATTCTTCAGGAAAATTTGGCATGAAGGAAGAAGATAGATGGCTTGGTAGCTAGAAAGGCATGCAGAGTCAAAGAAAGGGTCTCTCCAAGATGGAAGATAACATTTTTTAAATGAAAGATTTCTATTTGGGGGCGCCTGGGTGGCTCAGTGTGTTAAGCCTCTGCCTTCGGCTCAGGTCATGGTCTCAGGGTCCTGGGATCGAGCCCCATATGGGGTTCTCCACTCAGTGGGGAGCCTGCTTCCCCCTCTCTCTCTGCCTGCTGCCCTGCCTACTTGTGATCTCTCTCCCTCTCTCTATCAAATAAATAAAATCTTAAAAAAAAAAAAAGGAAAGAAAGAAAGATTTATATTTGCAGGCTGACAGAATACATCAAGAAGGCAAGAGATTGAACTGTGGATGAGTAATGGAAAAATAATGAACAGAATCCCCGAAAAGCCAGGAAAAGAATGAACTCAGAGGTCCTGTAGAAATCCTGTAGAGGGATCTTTTACCAGAAGAAGGATACTTCCTCCATGGCCCCAGGATTGTAGAAGCTTACAAATGACAGGTAATATTGCACTTAATTACAGAGCTTTATCCTTTTCAATAAATCTGTACATTATCTAAGACGTTCACTCTGTGAATTAAGTGGGGCAGACAAAGGTATCTATATTTTGCATATGAAGAAATAAGGTCCAGAAAGATGAAATAGTTTGCTTGAGGTCATACAGTGGGTCAGTCCCCTATTAGCTTTAGATCACAGGGCTCCTGACATTATTTCACACCAGAAATGTAGACTGAATTAGTACAGTGTCAGTTATTATATTTTTAAATCTTAAAAATTAGAAAATTCTTTGTAAGATTTTTACTTATTAACAAAATATACATCAGAGGGTCAGCCCCCTCAAAGTGTTTGGTTACCCAAATCACAAAACACAAGGAGAGGTTCCCTTTTCTGCTTATTTGCATGAATAAAATAAGATCTAGGTCAAACAGGAAATTCAAATAGAGGAAAATTATTTTTGGAGTGATGAAATTAAAGCTAGCACAATAGGTGAATGAAGTTCTAATTAAGTGAAAAATGATGAGGTTCAAAATGAAAGGATTTCACTTTCATGAATCTGAGACTAGGGGTGGGGGAAAGGAGATGAAAATGACACAAAATCAGAACCGGGGGCGGGGGCAGAGAATAGAAGAACCATAGTTAGAAAAGCTCTTCAAATTCTAGTGGACTTATTAAATGTATGGAATCCTAAGACTAAAAACTCCAACTATGAAAAACTCTGAAGAAAATGATCTCCCACTCCCATGAGATAGCAAACATGATTTAGGTAAAAAGCTTTTAGTTTTATGGCTGGGGAGGTAGCAATAAAGAAAATGAACTTCTGCCAGTGATTTTTTTTTCAAGCCCTGCCAATTCCCGCGTCTGGGGAAACTATAAAGAATATCCAGCCTCACGTTAAAAGAATTGCCGCAGATCTCCAGCCTACCTGCGTTCAAGCATCTGAACCTCTATAAGCCTAGTCCTCGCCCAGCCTGGAAGTGACGGGGTCAGGAGACTCTTTGCTTCTTTTCTTTGTTCCTCAGCTTCAGCTGCACCGTCTACATGTCAGCGAACCAGGGCCATGGACAGTAGGTGCTGGAGAGCCATAGATTGCTGAAGTAAACAGCTGATGAAAAGCAGAATCTTTTCTGTTTGGCAGCAATATCAATTCCATGAAGCACGTTTCTTTTGAAGCTTTCCAAACCACTTCAAAAGCAAGTTTTCTGGTATGGATCAAGAAAGCTAGGCAAATTGTCCCCAAGCGCAGAGCCACTAGCCAAGATATTGATGAGGGAAGGCAGCTGGTGACCAATGCTCAGGCCACGGTACTCTCCTTGTCAGAGCTCTGTTTAACTCCAGCAGGCGTGAAAAGCATTTGAAGCAAGCAGGGTTGATTTTTGTGATCTTCAGCTAACCCAAATGTGGACAGTTCCCTAGACTCCTGACAGCACCTTCCCCCAGCCCCTGCCTGCTTTATGATGGCCTGCCCAGGCTCACTATCACCAGACTTGTCTTCTGTCCCTGTCAAAACGGAGCAGTGCTGTGTCTGTTTCCCTTTGGACTACACAACTAACTAACTGATTCCGTAAATCTGTTAAGTGAACTTTTGTTAGCTAGGATGCAACAGGAAGTTACTCAAATAAGAGGACTGAAAACTATCAGCAGAAGGGAGAAATGGAAGGGACAAAAGCTGGGAATGAATGTGTTTTGTTTAGCAGAACCAGCAGCTGCAGCCAAGAAACAGCCCAGCTGGGTGCTTCACCTAATAGCCCCTAGCTAGGTCGGTCTCCCCTGACAGCCCCTATATGAGCCAGTTTGAGCTGGATTGGAACTGACTATCTGTACAAAAGCTCCCCTGAATTGTCCGAAGTTACCTTTAGCTCATTATAATACAAAGATCAACTCCTGTGGGTGGGGTTTTCTGCCATTTTTTGAGTCTACGATGAATGCACTAGCATGTTGACACACTAAGTGTGCATAATTGACCCAGAAGTGCCTAAGTAAGTTCCTTAATGTGTATGCAAGCTCCCTGACTCTACCCCCTAATAGGAATGAAATAGGAATGAAAGCTTCCTATATTAACCCTATGGGCAGACAGTGCTTTGAGAGCTATCTCCCTGTCTCCTAACTTATCACAAGTAATACAAATTCCTTTGTTTCCAGCACTTCTTGGGTTCTGTTCAGTTTGATGCACTCCAAGCAGTGAGCCCCTTGAGTTCTATTCATGGTTTCATGAACACCGCGCACTGACAGGTTTGCTAACAATTACCCGAACTCAGTCCTGCCTACTTCAAATTGAACCGAGGTCCATTAAGGTTGAGCAAACCTCTGAGACCTAAATGTAAAATCTGAGGCGGCTTTTTTCATCTCTCTCAGTTCTTTCTCTGTCTTTTTTTTTAAGTTCTCATAGAAATTATTTTATTTAACCCAAAAGGGAAACTAGCATGACATTTGGGCAAACATGGCAAGTCAACAAGACTAAGAATTTGGAGACAGCCTTTCAGAACCCCACAAATTACATGACGTTTATCAATGAACAGCCCCCCACCACCGCTGTGCAACTCTCAAGTTCCAAACCTGTACTTTCAGCGGCAAAGGTGGAAGTGGTAGTTTTCCCCCTTGTGAAATCTACAGTCGAAGATTAATTCCTAAAAACAAAGCACTCTGAAGAATCAAGGAAAAAACTCTCTGGTGAAGAGATGGCCAAAAGGTGGTGGTCCAGAATTAGACAAAAGTGCTACAAACCTTAGTACCATCTTTTCCTTCTTAGGTTCTTAGTCTCTCTGAACCTAGGTTTTGTCATCTCTAAAATGGAACTAGTACATGTACCTCAAGAGTATTATTGTGGGGGGTCGAATGTGAAGACCCTCAACATTTCTTAATGTGGCCAGTACTTAACATTGAAAAAAGATATTACTAGCCTTTCAAGCTCTCGTGTCCAGATAGTGGGATTTCTGACATACTGGAAATGGTTCCCAGTGGTCCTATAGGTGGTGGTCTAATGTACTGCAAATCAATCAGGAAGTCTGCCTTAGACCAAAATGTCACCTTTATGAAAGTCTAGAACTTGAAGAACAAAGGTGGCGGGTGAGGGGGAAACAATGTCCCTACAAGAAGCTGATAAAGGATTTACA
>ML093440.1:74132-139210 GCA_003697995.1 Taxidea taxus jeffersonii | reverse complement strand
TCTTCCTAGGAACAACGCCAAAGGCAAGGGAAGCAAGGGAAAAAATGAACTATTGGGACTTCATCAAGATCAAAAGCTTTTGCACAGCAAAGGAAACAGTCAACAAAACCAAAAGACAACTGACAGAGTGGGAAAAGATATTTGCAAACGACATATCAGATAAAGGGCTAGTATCTAAAATCTACAAAGAGCTTAGCAAACTCAACACCCAAAGAACAAATAATCCAATCAAGAAATGGGCAGAGGACATGAACAGACATTTCTGCAAAGAAGACATCCGGATGGCCAACAGACACATGAAAAAGTGCTCCACATCACTGGGCATCAGGGAAATACAAATCAAAACCACAGTGAGATACCACCTCACACCATTCATAATGGCTAAAATGAACAAGTCAGGAAATGACAGATGCTGGCGAGGATGTGGAGAAAGGGGAACCCTCCTACACTGTTGGTGGGAATGCAAGCTGGTACAACCACTCTGGAAAACAGCATGGAGGTTCCTCAAAAAATTGAAAATAGAACTACCTTATGACCCAGCAATTGCACTACTGGGTATCTATCCTAAAGATACAAACGTAGTGATCCAAAGGGGCACGTGTACCCGAATGTTTATAGCAGCAATGTCCACAATAGCCAAGTTATGGAAAGAACCTAGATGTCCATCAACAGATGAATGGATAAAGAAGAGGTGGTATATATATACGATGGAATACTATGCAGCCATCAAAAGAAATGAAATCTTACCATTTGCGACGACATGGATGGAACTAGAGCGTATTATGCTTAGCGAAATAAGTCAACTGGAGAAAGACAACTACCACATGATCTCCCTGATATGAGGAAGTGGAGATGCAACGGGGGTGGGAGTTAAGGTGGTAAGAAAAGTAAAAATGAAAGAAGATGGGATCGGGAGGGAGAAAAACCAAAAGAGACTCTTAATGTCATAAAACAAACTGACGGGGTGGGGGGAAGAGGGGTTGGGTGAGGGTGGTGGGGTTACATCATATGTTTAAATAAAGCTTAAATAAAGTAAAAAAAAAGAAAAAACAAAAAAAACAAAAAAAAACAAAAAAAAGTCTAAAGTGAAACCACCCTCCTGAGAAACTTATCTTCAGATCTAAATGCTCTTCCTGCTGTTATAGTGTGAATAAAATCATTCTCCTCAAAAAAAAAAAAAAAAAAAAAATAGTTTCCCTAAGCTAGGTACATACAGCTTAAATGGTCACAAGTTCATTACTGGAGAACCTTTTGAACTGCTATCTGATCTCAGTATGTTCAGTACGTTCACTTGGAGTTTTCATTGTTAGTTGGACAAGCTAGGTTATAACTGCTCAGACTATTTTGGCTCATTCTTGAGTCTCTCCATATTAAAACCATTTGTACATCCATTTTCCGTGAACACCACATAAGGCATCATTCCATTATAAAAACATTTGTAAAAGAAACTATCTCAAGCAATTTGAAAACTATTATGACTTTCATTGAGATTTCCCTCTGAAAATATATAGGATAAAGAATACAGACAAAAGTAATAATGATTATAAAATAGAGCATGTAAGTAGAGGCTACATATGCCAGCATATAGAATAGCTTTTCAGATGAGATACTGGAAAGCTTCATAAATGCTTTTGGGGTAAAAAATGAGACCCCTGTATTCATCATCAATCCACTTTGAGTGCATTCATTGTGCAATGCACTCTAGTTGGGCTTATTCATCACTCAAACCAAACTACCCTCTACCTTACTTTTCTGTACTGTAAAGCATGGCAAGTTAAATACTTTTCTTCTAGCCATTTTCCAGGTAGATGTAGCTTGTAAGATAGTTTGGCCACAGAACTGTAAGCATTCGGTTGTTGAGCATGTCTTTCCTTCTAGATAAAATTAGTCAAATGCTTGCAATGAAAAGGTAGGTGACCCTTCTTTCTTCCTGTTGCAATAAGAACATGAGGCTGGAGGTGAGGTAGTCATCCTGCAGCCATAAAGAGGAGAGTTTGAAAGAAGAGGATATCTTTGAAGATGGGTGCACCAGACTTAGAAATGCCTGTTTCCAGACTTCCTGTTAAACTTGAAAGATAAATGCCTTCTTTAGTGAGGCTACTGTTTATGAGGGTCCACATTGCATCCCTGACTTTCAGACTTTGGCTTACCAGTGCCCGTCCATATCTTTTTTCTATTTACTTTCACTTCCTGAAACATCGGATAAGAGGAAAGAATCATTCCAGGTGAAGCAGTCAGTTCTCTAACAAAAATAAAATGCTTGTTTTTAATTTTCATCAGCTTTAAATATTTACTACATATTCATAGAGTAGAAAGATCATTAGAATAGAGTTTGTGGTTTTAATGCTTTCTGAATATTTAGCATATAACTTGTTTCCATGGAGGTTCTATTTCTGCAGCTTCTTGAGAATAGAAAATTATTAAGTCTAATTGTAGAATCACTCATGTTTTATCTTTGCAACTAAATCACAGGCCACTTGGAAGCTGATAATTTTTTTTTTCCTGCTGGTTCTTGTATAGAATTGTGAACAAAGTACATGTTCAATAAGTTATTAATGACAGAACACACTGAATTAAAAAATGATCAATATTTTAGCTTTATGAAAAATGATAAAAAGTTAACAATTTGTGCGTCTGGTAAAAATGTTTTAAACCATTAATATCTACATTGTATTCTCCTGGCCTATGCAGGATATTAAGCCACCAAATAAAGCCAGTGGCATTCTTCAACATTTGCTTAGAAACATGTAAATTCTGTATTTGTCAGATTTTGTTTTTAAGATGGGAGAAAGAACTGGGATGATCCTTTCATAAAATGTTATTAATTATTCAGTAATCAAATGGTAGCTAGTTACCTCATTAGCTGTTTAAGAGCATAAAGACTGTGTCTACAATTTAATTGTATTAATTTCTGTCCTATAGAAATTTATGAGCAGTGCAACTCTACTCATTGAGTAGACTTACATAAACGATTCTTTAAACTTCTTTGCAATTCAAAAATCCATGATTTTATCTGAAAAGAGAAAAAAAAATCAGTAAATCAAGATTTTTGTCTACATTTTACCCAAAAGCAGGTTCCAATTTTGTGAAGTTTAAAGCTAATATACAATTATATACAAATATATGTTTTAAACCTTAAACCAGAAAATACAAAGTTATTTTATATGCAAATATATATATTTTATGCAGCTTTTACTCAGTTTCACTGAGGGCCCATGTGGTTTAAAAGTCATTAGCTTTACCTTAAATCCATAAATAATACGACTACTGATACTAGTGTTTTATGTTAGTCATTTTTCTCTGAGATAACTGAGTTGCCTTCATACTTTTATACAGAACAAGAAAATGTAATTGACTGATAGAAATACAAAATTGAAAAAGCTCTTGAGTTGGAGTACATTTACTGAGCATCATGCTATGTGTGTCACATACATTGTCTATGCAACTATCATAAAGACATAAATTGTTGTCTTTATGACCATCTAAGGCCAAAGATTTGAAAAATTTATACCAAATACTAGGACTCGTGTGCCTTAACCAATTTTGACCTCCGCTCTAATGGATACAAAATTTGCACAAGATGCTTTCTTGTGTGTGCTAAAAATGTATATTTAAAATATCTGTGAATATTACCTCATCCCAAGAATTTATTTCCTACCCTCCAAAGTAGCTTTAAAGGTATGAAGAATATATTATTGTATCTTGGTTCATTTCATCTGACTTTAAAAAACATTGTCTTTTCAAAGTAATAGAACTCTTACCTGAGTTTACCTGATATGAAGTTTAAACTATAACTGCTATGGCATTGAACCTTGTTCAATGTCATCTTTGAATGTAATTTAATTTAAAAGAAAACACAGATTTCTTAACTCCTGCATGCTTCAGCAGCAAATACATTTCTTGTGTTTTACTTGGTGTAATCAGTTAAACTTGTCAGTTTACCCACTTCTGCTCCTATCTGTATCTTATGACAAATTACACTATAAATCCATGTTGCTGGGCACTTAGAGAACCCAGAGAGCATTAGGTCCTATTTCACTTAGGTGTTTTCCTATGTTAACATATTATCATTTAGAATTTCACATTGGAAGCCAAAAAGCAATTGAGTTAGCTATTTTCAGTGGGCTCCTTTAACTTACATTTCAGACTTAGTCCCTAAAGAATACTCTTCAGAATCATAATAGCAAGTATGCATTTATTGCTACTCTAAATCAATTGTTAATTAATTCCACAAGGTACAGATAGCTTTCTCTTTAGCATTAAGTTTACTACAGAAGTTTTACAGGCTACAAACTGCCACACAGTTTGCAGCAACATATTCTTTTCTTTATTATTCCACCTCCTGGCTCTCCCAAAGCCTGATCCCGCATTCTATGTAAAGTCAATAAGTAGCCAAAGTTATTTTAATAAGAACTTAATATCATTAAAGACAAAAAGGTATATTCTTAATCTTTCCTATCTGGGTATTAGTCATGTATTTTTGTTAGTTTTGAAGGTAATTGGATAATTACTACTTACTTGAAGACTAAGAAGGAAATCTATCATAAGATGGAACTCTTTTTTAAAATTTTAACAGATAGACTGCATTTAAATGTCTTGTAAAATTGGGGCCCCCAAACTAGTTAACAAGTCCTCTAATTTTTAAATTTTCAATTTTAAGTCATGGCCCAATTCCTACATTGCTGATTTCCATTCAACAGGAAAGAACAATAAAAATCTTAACATTTGCCTATTTTCATACCAAGGACTATCTTGAAGTATTATAATAACAGAAAATAACCAAGGAATTATTAGAGATTGGCATTTTGTTGATTTTCTATCTTTGACTTGTTTGATCATTTTAGACTTTGTCTTGTTCTTTTAAGGAGAGATTTGTCCTGCCACTTGCTCTTAGCATTCATATGCATTTCTAAAGAATGTTATTTTAAAAACTAAACCCTAACCAGAAACCTGAAACACAATTATGTCTTCAAACTGGTTCTCATAATTACATTTACAGTTAAGATGCTCAATGAAAAAAAATATATTAAAAAATCTAGTCAATTACAATTCACTAAATTTAATGACAAGGGGAAATATCGTATAGCACAGTTGGCCATTGGAAATTTATTTTGAAATGTTTTATTCCTACATAATGCTTTTATATAAAAATGTTTCTCCTTTTCTCACATTCTAATTGGTGGCCACCATCAATAATTTGGTGTGTATCTTTCAAGAAATAATTTTCTGTGCATGTTTACATATATAAGTGAATGTTGGCATAAATACGACTTTTAAACAATAAAATGTTTTAAACAAACACAATAACATCTTGCACAAGGTTATTTTCTGACAAATTTTGCCCTTATTCTTTTTAAGCAGAAAAATTATCACACATGCTAGTAATGATATATTTGTTTAGGATGCTTCATTTTCAGTTTTCTTCATAATTCATAAACACACTGACTTTATGTATGTTTAAGATTTTATAATCTCCAAGTTTTTTCATTGTAGATTATCACATAGTTAAAAAACCCTAAATTACTTGCTCTCTTTAGGGACCATATTTTCAGGGATGATTTAGTGCCGTGGTAAGGAGGATGAAGTGATTATAATAATATTTGCACATGCTACTCCTCCCGTCTTTAACCTTTTATGAGGTTAGAAATATGAGGATCCTAATGAGGATATTATGAGGATACTAATCCATCTGTTTAGACTTATGAACTAAAAACTGGTTGAAATATAAAACACTACTTTATCCCACTTAAAATCTAAATAGTAATTACAAAGTCATTCATTTCTTGTCATAGAGGAGCTTTCTGACCCAATTTAGTCAGTAGATGGCAGACTTGTATTACGTATCATCTGGAAATAGTGTGGAATGCTTGTTCATTGTAACATGAATACCCACCTCTGCGCTTTTTTGTTGTCTTTATGTAAAGAGAAATATAAGAAATAGTTTACCTTTTTCTACAACCAAATAAAATTATTTGTTGAATGAGGTTAAAATGTACATACCTGGAAGTCATATTTGTTACTGTTATGATTTGTTGTTTTAAGGTTTTAAAAATCACTACCATCAACACTGACATCAACACTGACAATTACCAAAAAAGTTAAGATTGCACTGCAATTCTAAACGGCCAAGAAATATTAAGGAATTTTAGAAAAATTGCATCATAAGAACTAATCCATATTGAGCATATAAGCCTTTGAAAATGCATACAAAACAGCTTATTTGAAAAGCAAACACATAATATCAATGCTCAAAATTTGAGAGGTCTGCATGTATCTTGTTTGTGGCTACTGTTCATTCACTCAACTTGACAGTCCATGCAGACTGGGGTGGTTTCAGAGAAGGTGTTATTTGAGGTTTGTGTCATATGATAACGTCACTTGATGTGATACAGCAAATCACACGGTGTGTCCCTTACAAGCATGACAAAAATAATTTATTCTGCCAACTGCAACATGTGTAGAAGACAGCAAATCACATATGCCTAGATTAAATGCCTATAAAAGCTTATTGAAAATTCCCCAAATCTTCTCATTTCGTAGGTTATATTACTATAAAAAGATGAATTTGGTAATATCATTATGTACTAGATATAACACAGGAAGTAGTATTATCACCTATTTTTTCATTTCCAAATAGAAGGGGTACAAAAGAAAGTTCAATGTATTCCTGAGGACACAGGAATAGCCAGAGAGGCTTACTGTGGATGTTACCATGCTCTAATACATTATTTTTTGTGGTTATTTTGGGTCAAGGTGGTGGCCAAAAAGGAAGTTCTAAAGTATACGAAAAAATTCTCCCAAGCACATCTCTAACAGAGTGAGCCAGGGTTGTTACAGCTGGAACACTCTTCACATCTGGTTACACCTGGTCCACTCTTCACATTTCCCTCTTTTTCCCAGCGGTGTCTGCCATGAGCTACCTCTGCATTGACTTTGAAGAATAACTCATCTTTGTATTGCAGACTGAGATAATTATCAGCAAAGAAAAAAGCAGAAAGTTTCTACAACACTGTTGGGTGTTACTTGTTACCTTTCTTCTTTGCTTATTTTGTATGCTGTTCTGGAATTTAAACTGCTATCTAGAAAAGGTGACATCTACCCTCGGCGCACAGTGTCTCAGAATCCAAAAATCCTGGTGTACTAATCATCTTTGCCCCCTATTCACACAATGCATATTATCATCGCTGCTGTATGTGTTGATGTTTAGCTTTTAATTTCATGAAAGTGAAAATTATGTTCACTTTTTTGGAAGCTAGAGAAGTTAATATCTGTCTTTTCCAACTGCAAAATCTAGAGAATTCTTTTTTCCACCTCAGGTCTGAAAGAGCTGTCAATTTTGCCTAGCCTGTTTACTCTTTTCAGCGATGATTCATTATTTGTCTCTTTTTTTACTCAGGTCAATGGGAAGAGAATAGCAAGAAATTCTCCCACTGGTTTCCTGCTTCTAAATCCTTGTAGTTCAAAAAGGGGTCCTCCGATCAGCAGCTTTGACATCATCTGAGAACTTGACAGAAAGGCAGAAGCCCAGGCCCCGACCCCAAACCTACAAACTATCCGTTCTTCAGCAAGATCCACAGGTGAATCTCGTGCACATTAAAGTCAGAATAGCCCACGGCTCTATACCTCTCTGCAAAATGAAAGAGAAAAACAAAACTTAGTCCACTTCTATTTCCTTAAGTCCACTAAGTGTCAGGCTCAAGGAAGGGCAGTGGAAGAGTTGTGTTTAGCCTACCTACATGATTATGTATGGAAGCATGTACTCCATGTTGGGGTATCAGCAGCTGCATTTTCAAAACAACTACTTCCTGGGGAAAGAAACTCTCTGGCATAATTCAGTAAATGCATGTGAGCAATGCAACTCACTTAGGAATTACAACTGTTCCTGGGTGAGACTAGGAGAGTGTTCCAGTGTTAAAACCATGGGTAAAACAGAAAGCTTATACACATGCTTTAAAAAAAAAATTTTTTTTAACGCAAAAGGGAAGGCACACCATCATTTGCCTTTATTTGCAGATACCTGCCTCCTCCCTTTTCCAAACAAAATCTAAGGAATTCTCATGTTGGAATTTCCCGTTAGTAAAAATTCTGTGATCATCTTAGATGTTGCTATAGAAAATGTATTATTAATGGTGTGAAGTGGTTTGTAAGGGAACATTTTATCAGAAAGTACAAACGAGTAAATGAACTCTTACAATTCAATTCTATGCTTCAGTTTCAAATATAATATGCAAATATCTACCCTCTAAAACCCCATAAAATGACTTTCTGAACTCTATTATCCTAGGTTTAGTACAGTGATTAGACTGGGTCATCTCCTCTACATTGTCAGAAACTGCGCTATTTGGTAATTATCTAATTGCTGTTTTGTTTCCATTTTGATTATTTTATTCTCTGTGTTATTATTTTAGCATTGGCCTCAGACACATTCTTTCATATTAAAATTGCATTTGATTAGCTTTCAACTTTCTCAGCCACACATGATGATGGGGTTTAAGTCAATGTATCCTTCTATGTTTTGGCCTATTTCTTTGTTCCAATTCAAGTGACAAAAAAGCTATTTATTTGTCTGATGACTATTATCAAATATTTCAGAGTATGAGTTGCTGTTATTCAAGGGAATTTAAGACAACAAACATGTACTTAACAAGTAGTAGTGAAAAAAACACTACGCAAAAATTCATAACATTTTGTATTTGTTGGTCTGGAAGACTAGTTACAGATGTTACAGACATACAAAAGCATATTGTTAATGGAACATGAACCTGATTCCACATGGGTGACTTGACATTCTCAAGGTCTCACAGCCACTTTGAATAAGCTAAGCCTGAAACCAGTGATCAATTTCTCTACTTTAAAAAAAAAAATAAAAAACACTGAAATCAACCAAACTGTTTCTAGCTCCCATTCCTTAACTTGGATAATCAAAATGAGTTTAATAAAACCCTGTCAACCAAATATCACATTATGCATAATAACATGTATCTCAAAGGTTACATTAAATGGGAAGATGAATCTGGGAAGCTAAGAGAATTAGAGGTCATGGCTCAATGTAAAATCACCATGGAAACAGCTTTCATGGCCAATTTGTGGGGAGATGTCAAAAGGCAGTAACCTGTGACTTCTTTTTTTCCAAAGCCTTGTCTATGAAGGTTACAGGTTCTATATCTGCTTTCATGATGACATTTGTCTATGTTTTTGTAGGTTTCTATTCTGACAAGCACAAAACCCTGCACCAAGTTGAACCTGTCCTTTGTGATGAGGCTGTTCAACAGAAGAGCAGCATAGCAGTCTGTCTATTCTTGCTCCACATTCAGCTAAATGCCAACTCTGATCCCTTTGAGATGGTGAACAGGCTGAACTCAGGGAGAGTGTCATCTCTCAGTAGCCAAGCTCCTTCAGAGAACCATGTGGTGAAACTTCTTGATTAAGGTCATGTTCTTAGTCCATGGCATCAATTTTTCTGTAAGCTAAAAGATTATCTATCTATCTCTGTATAAATATAGGTAGAAATAGAAGCCTGAGACACTATCTATCTCCAAATCATAAAACCATGTAAAAAGAAATTATATAATTCAGATCTTAGTTTTACACTAGCTTATATTGTCTTACATTGCAGTCTTTGTGATACACTTATATTTTTTTAATTTTAGGTAAATCAGGCATGTAACAAAAAGACTCCTTTTTGTTAGTGTGACTGTATGTTACTGTAAAGTAACTTTTTATCTCTGCTTTGCCTATTGGGTAGAATATTTAATTCTACTCATTGCAAGTCATCAGTTTTAGATGTTTTATTGTTATGCCCAGATCATGAGACCACCACCAAAAAGACCACCGAGAGCCAGACGTTCCGAAATGCAAAAGCAAGGCTTTATTCAGGCGGGCGGGCTGCAGCTCGGGCTCGTCCCACACACCGACACAGCGGAGTTCAGGAGGAGCCCCCCACTGGAATTTTACAGAGATCATATAGGCAATTTTACATGCAAAAAGTACATAGTCACATAGTTACATGTGTGGGTGACCTTGAATATGATTGGTGTCTGAGGTGACTTAAGCTGTGTTGTCCGAGGAGGGTTGGTCAGTTAGGAAAAACTGCTGACAGGGAGTTTTCCTTACTGGTTGTTTTTCTATCCTTTGTTAGCATATAGGGCAATAACCCCGATTGGCTTGCACTTGGTCCCTCGTTTACATATGGAGAATCACCCTCTATTGGTTCATGTCCGATTCCCTATTTGCATATGTAGGAACCATTTCTATTGGTTCTTGTCCCATCCTTTATTTGCCTGTGTAGGAACCCCTTTGGAATGTCTTCAGCTTAATGTAAACAGCAAAAGGGCTGCCGCCTTGAATGGCGTCAGGCCCTTCATATGAATTTGTGTGTCATTTCCAAAGACACTGGTATTCAGCTTTATAGACTTGGGTCTAAAACTATGTGTCCTTGGATGGGGACTCACACCAAGTCTAGACAGAATTACTTTTTGCAAACATGGATAAGCAATAAAATGTTGTAAGACGTCATTGTACTGTGTTCATGGCATCTTTTCTTATGATCTTCTTTAATAAATGTAACATTACATGGGGCGCCTGGCTGGCTCAGGGGGTTAAAGCCTCTGCCTTCGGCTCAGGTCATGATCCCAGGGTCCTGGGATCAAGCCCCGCATTGGGCTCTCTGCTCGGCAGGGAGCCTGCTTCCCCCTCTCTCTCTGCCTGCCTCTCTGCCTACTTGTGATCTCTGTCAAATAAATAAATAAAATCTTGGAAAAAAATAAATGTAACATTACAAGTATCATTACCTAACCTTTTGGTTTTCAGTCTAACAGTCCTGTATCTCTAGTGTTCTGACAGATTGCTTTACTTCTAGGGATAAATCACGTTGATTAGATAACCTAGACATTTTGGATTTTTTAAAATTTGTTTCTCCCTAAGAGTTATCTATTAGATCTAATAAATAATCTAGTGAGATGTTGAATTTAATTATCTTGTTTCAATCCTTGTTGCCTAAATGGGGAAGGTGGTAAAAGCATTCCATACTCTTTACACATAGTCTATAGCTTAAAATATTTTAAGTCTTCAAGGCTACTTACATTTTGACTTAAAATTGTGGCTAAGTATTGCAGTGTCAGTACAAGGATACATAAACTCCAGAAAAAAAAGCTCTCTTATAGTAGTACACACTCATTTAGTTTTTAGTCACAAAGATCACTAGTTTCATCTTCAACTATTCCCAATATAAAAGAGAATTGAAACCACTAAGAATTTAAGAACATTGATCCTTTAAAAAAAAAAAAAAAGGAATTGTTAATAAATGAAAGAGGAAACCATGAATTAATTCTAACTCCAACTACTGTTCATACTTAAAATAATATTATGGCTATCAGGAGAAACTTTTTTTTTCCAGGATACTTCCCTAAGGGATTCAAAATAAATACCTTTTTGAAAATGGAAAACATTTTTTTCATAGAAAAATATATTTGGCTTACAACATTCCAGCATTCATGAGAGAATATATCAATTGCAATTTCTGTTGCATTTAGAAAATAAATATTTAATCCTTATATATCTAAGATAGGAAGAGAAATTAACCAGTAGCTAATGAGATTTTCTGATAAATCATAAAGTTGCCTGCCTCATTTGGTTATTATAGCTTTTGAGAGAATTGTTACAACTTCTGTTTCACATATTTGAGAAAATCTGTTGAAGAACTTGTTTTTTAAATGTCAATGAGGTGGCTAGTTTCCCCCCCCCCCCCCCGCCCTGATATTTTATGGCTACACAGGCATCTGAGTACAAATTCATTTTGAAAAATATGTAGTATTTCTACATATGGCCTTTAATGTGACAGCCTGATTTCTTTGAATATGCTATATTCTATAAATTTGTCTTTGATACCATACAAATTTCCCAAAGTTTCAAATAAAATTATATTTCCTATAAGTAATCTTTATAAAAGAAAATTTATACAAATATATGGAGTTGATAGAATACCCAAAAAGAAAAGAACCACTTCAAATGCTTTAAAATATAATAATTAGATTTGGATTCCTGATGAAATGGCCCTAAAAGCAGGGAGGAGGGGGTAAAAACTGATACTAGCATATTGTTAGTAGTGTGGAATTATTTTTCTTAGATACAAATGATTTTTCTGAGTAATTATGTTGGTGTCTATCATGGGGGGGAAGTACTGATTACTTACACAATTCTGAATTTAAATTGTTATCTTACATTTGAACTCATCATATATTTTAAACTTTAATACATATTTCCCAGCTCTATTAAATGAAGAGGCCTAGAAGCACTGACCAACTCAAAGGAATAGACACTGTTATAGGCCACACTGTGACCTCTAAATATCATTTCTCAATATTCAAAACAAAACAAAAAACACAAATTATTAGATTTAAGGCCTGGACAGGAAGTGTACAAAATAGGAACATCCTCTCATATCAAAAGAAAGATAACTATGGAAGTTTACAAAGTCATGTCAAAAGGATTCAGAAAGCCAATTAAGTAGGTTATCATGGGACAAAGTTGGGGAATTTTAAGCATCAATAGCAATTTAAAAAATGTGTTCAAACACATAAAATGTTTAAATCCAAAAGGTCATAATGGTATTCAAAGGCAACAAAATTTCATTGAATAATAGCAGGAAATCAACTATTATTCTGAAAAATGGTGAATAAAATTAAGGAATAGTATTCTTCAGACTAACCAGCTAGATGATGAAGGGAAGATTATCTTTATAGCTGTTTACCAGTTATAAACCAGGAGGAATAAAATACTTAGGAATAAACCTAACCAAGGGAGGGAAAAGATCTGTATACTGGAAACAATGAAACATGAAGATGACACAAGGAAATAGAAAGGTATTCCATGCTCATGGATTGGAAGAATATTGGTAAAATGTCCATACTACTCAAAGCAATCTTACAGATTCAACACAACTCTTATCAAAATACAAATAGCAGTTTTCAAAGAACTAAAACAAATAATCTGAGGTGCCTGGGTGGTTCAGTCAGGTAAGTGGCCAGCACTTGATTTTGACTCAGGTCATGATCTCAGGGTCCTGGGATCGAGCACTATGTTTGGCTCTGCACTCAGCAGTGAGTCTGTATGAGGATTTCCTCTCCCTCTGCCTGTCCCCCCTCTCATGTGTTCTCTCTCTCTCTCTCTCTCAAATAAATAAATCTTTAAAGGGGGGGAAAATAAACCAAAGAATCCTAACCTTGATATGGAACCACAAAAGACCCTGAATAACCACAGCATCTTGAGAAAGAAAACAAAGCTGGTGGTATTACAATGACAGAATTGAAGATATAATACAATGCTATAGGAATCAAAACAGTATGGTACCGGGACACACACACACACACACACACACACACAAATAGACACATAGATCAATGGAACAGGATAGCAAGCCCAGAAATAAACAAATGCATATATGGTCAATCTATAACAAGGCAGGCAAGAATATACAATGGAGAAAACAGTCTTTTCAACAAATGGTGCTGGGAAGACTGGATAACTACATGCAAAAGAGTGAAACTGGACAACTTCCTTTTACCAAACAAAAATAAACTCAAAATGGATTAAAGATCTAAATATAGAACTTGAAACCATAAAACTCCTAAAAGATAACATAGACATTAATCTGTTAGATATCAGCCTTAGCAACATATTTATGGATATGTCTCATCAGGCAAGAAAACCCAAAGCAAAAATAAACTTTTGGGACTATACTAAACCAAAAAGGTTTTGCACATCAAAGGAAACCAACAAAACAAAAAGGCAACCCAGTGAACTGTAGAAGATATTTGGGAAATAATATATCTGGTAAGGGGTTAATATCCCAAATATATGAAGAACCTATACAACTCAACATCAAATAAATAAATAAATCCAATTAAAGAGAACCTGAAAAGACATTTTTCCAAAGAAGACATATGGATAACCAACAGACACATGAAATGATGTTGAAAGTCTGAATCATCAGGGAAATGAATGAAAAACAACCATGAGATACCACCTTAACACCTGTCAGAACAGTGAGAATCAGAAAGACAAGAAATAACAAGTGTTGCCAAGAATGTGGAGAAAAAGAAATCCTTGTACACACTGGGAATACAAATTGATTCATCAACTGTGGAAAACTGTGGAGTCTCTTCAAAAAATTATAAATAGAATTACCATATGACCCAGTAATTCCATTACTCGGTATTTCCTCAAACAAAAACACTAAGTCTAAAGGATATACACACCCTGATATTTACTGCAGCATTATTTACAACAGCCAAGATATGTAAGCAACACATATGTCCATGACAAATGAACAAAGATGATTGTGTATGTGTGTGTGTACACACACATATATATGTATACACATACATACACATATATATACACAAATAAATACAATGGAATATTATTCGGCCATAAAAAGAATGAAATCTTGGTATTTGCAACAACATGGGTAGACTTAGAGGTAATCATGCTAAATGAAATATGTCAAACAAAAGCCATATGATTTCACTCAAATGTGGACTCCAAAAACAAAACAAAACAAAAAAAACAGACACATACCCATAGAAGAAGTGATGGTTGCCAGAGTAGTGGGGGTAAGATAGTTAAAGTTGGTGAAGGCCCTGGGGGAGGTTAAGCTATCAGTTACAGAATGAATAAATCATGGGGATAAAAGGTACAGCATCGACAATAGAATAAATGATATTGTTATAGTGTTATATGCTGACAGTTGGTAATTACCCTTGTATAATATATAGACTTCTCTAATCAGCATGTTGTATATCTGAAACTAATTTAACACTGCATGTTAACTATACTTTAGTCAAGAGAAAGAAATAAGGAATGAGAAGATATTACCATTTTAAAGCCTTTTAAAAAATAGCAAAAATAGGGGGCAAAGCCTTTTGTTTTGTTAACTATACCCAAAGATTTTTGTCACTTCTTATAGATATGCACAACAGCACTGCAAATGAAGTCTAGCCAAAAAAAATGCCAAATCTTATTCTGATCAATCCTGTACAACCAGTTCGTAGGAAATATAAAGGACAGATATGCAAGTTAAATGACAACACAGGGATACAAGAAACAAGATCAAGACTGGTAAACTTTATAGAATATGCAACATGGTTTCTTAAAAACAAAATTAGAAGAAGGAAAAAAGAAGGAATAGAAGAAGTGTGGTCAAAAGTATAAACTTCCAGTTACAAGTACATATTAAGTATGTAACATGAAGCATGAGGACTCCAGCTAACACTGCTACAGGACCTATTTGAAAGTCAGAGAAAATACTTAGAGTCCTTACCACAAGGAAAAAAATGTTTTTTCAAAGATTCTATTTGTCATAGAAAGCAAGCACAAGGAAGGGGAACAACAGGCATAGGGAGAAGCAGGCTCCCCGTTGAGCAAGGAGCCCGATGAGGGACTTGATTCCAGGACCCTGGGATCATCACCTGAGCTGAAGGCAGACGCTTTACTGGCTGAGTCACCCAGGTACCCCAAAAAATGTTTTTGTTTTTGCTATCTATTTTATGAGAAGGATGCTTTCAAAATTATCCATTTATACTCCTAGATATCAATTTAAATAACGTCTTAATTTGAAATAGAGGGATTTCCAATAGTAACCAATAGGATTGACATTTCTTTTAATTTAAACATTACCATGCCCAGTAAAAAGAAAAAACAAAACAAAAGAAGGGAAAGGAAGGAAAAGTAATACAGAAAAGAGAAAGCCTTTTTAGAGAGTATAGTAAAACAAGACAGGCAAAATATTTGTTTTTCAAGCTGAGTGATGAGTGCATGGGGAATTTTTTGTTGTTGTTACAGTGTTCTTTTTACCTTATTTGAAATTACCTAGGATAGAAAGTAAACAAGGAGGTATGCGTTGTGATGAACGCTGGGTGTTATACACAACTAATGAATTGTTGAACACTACATCAAAAACTCATGATGTACTATATGCTGGCTAATTAACATAGTAATAAAAAATAAATTTAAAGTCTACCAAAAATTCTGAAGCCTCAGCATCAAAACTCATGACTTAATTGATCTGGAATAGACCTAAATACTGTATTTTTTTAATATTTATTCAGGGTGACTAATCTGTATCCAAGTTGAAAATAACTGCTTTAGGTTTTACAGAAAAGGAGCATTTTGATAAAGAAAAAGGTTTTCATGAAATAAAAGCCTCCACTATGTTTTTACTTAAAAAAAAAAAAAAAGATTTTACTTATTTATTTATCAGAGAGAGAGAGAGCACAAGCCGGGAAGTGGCAGGTAGAGGGAGAAGCAGGCTTCCCACTGAGCAGGGAGCACAATGCAGGACTCGAACCCACGACCCTGAGTTCACGACCTGAGCTGAAGGCAGATGCATAGCCAACTGAGCTATCCAGGCACCCCTAAATTGACCGTTTTTAACCATTGTTCCTTTGAATATTTTTTCAATCCTATCTTCTTTTTCCTGTTTTGGGACTCCAGTGATATGAATGATCAATCTTTTGTTATATTCCTATAGGCTCTTGAAGATCTGTTTATACTTGTGCACACACAACCAAGAAAATACAGTTTATTTTCCAAAAATCATACAAAATTTAAAGATAAAGTATAAAGCAAAATGCAAAGCTAAGGTCAATCATGGTTAATATGAGAAAGTTTCCCTATTTCAAAATTATTTCATCTGATGTCTAAGAATATGTTTACTTTAAAAAACTGTAAATGAATAATTTCAAAGAAATTAAAATCATTATACTCATAGAGATATATAAAATGGACATGTGTAAAATTATTTAACCCATTAATAATGATCAGTAAGTTGTTACAAACAATTCAAGGGAGAATGGAAAGAACAGACACATTTATGGATTAGGAATATTTCAATGTATTTTAATTTTTTTTTAAAGGGAGAAAGGGATTAATAGGTACAAGATTTTAGTTACAAAATAAGACATGGGGATGCAATGTACAGCATAAGGAATATAGTTAATAATACTGTAACAACTTTGTATGGTGACAGATGGTAACTAGATTTATCATGGGGATCACTCCGTAATGTACATAAACATTGAATCACTATGTTATACATACACCTTAAACTAATATAATATTGTATGTGAACTACACTTCAATTAAAAAAGAAATCTGGCTTCTTCCAGATGGGGAAGGGAAGTCAGTTGAACCTCCAACTAACAGAATCTATTTGAATTTTTATAGACAATTAGTTCACAATGTTATCAGTTTTCTACAATTTACAGATTTCTAAAACCTCTCTAAGGCATTGCAAGAATGGGGTCCCCCCTAGGATCGGAATTAAATCTGAGCTCTGAAGGAACACGCTCTGAAAAATGCATAGTTTTCCCCAGAAGCACTTTTTCTACACTGCTGAGAAACTCATGAAAAAATAAAAATAATATTTAACAATACTCTGTGCATCTACTCAAGGTGACTCTTATGTATTAGTTTCTTGATCCTTATAGCACTGTTCACCCTTGAACACTGGTTTGAGCTGTATGAGCTCACATTTATGTATAGTGTTTGACATACTACAGTGCTGTAAATGTATTTTTTTAAGTTTTTTTTTTTTTTTTTTTTTTTTGAGAGAGAGCACAAGAGGGGTAAAGGTCAGAGGGGGAAACAGACTCTCTATTGAGCAGGGAGCCCTATGGGACTTGATCCTGGGATTCCAGGATCATGACCTGAGCCAAAGGCAGTCACTTAACTGACTGAGCCACCCAGGTGCCCTGTAAATATATTTTCTCTTCCTTATGGCTTTCTTAATATTTTCTTTTCTCTGGCCTACTTTATGCGATGAATACAGTGTATAACACATGTAACTGAAAATATGTGTTATTTCGCTATTTATCTTATCAGTAAGGCTTCTAGTCAGCAATAGGCTCTTAGTAGTTAAGTTTTGGGGGAGCCAAAAGTTGTACATGGATTTTTGACTCCAGAGGAGGTTAGCACCCCAAATCCTGCATTGTTCAAGGGTCAAGTATAATATTATTTTAGCATATTTTCTAAGCATACTAAACCTAATATATAAAAAGTGAAAGGCTATAAGAAATGCTGGACTAGAGATTTATAGTGAGATGTGGTCTGGAGATAAGAATTTTGGAGTCAATTACTTTTTGATGATTACTTTGGTAATTTTCCTCAGAGCATTGTTCTTTGGTTTAATACTCGTGCCTAGTTCAGTGATTTGTCTGGTCCTCAGTTACTGTCAGGCCTCTCACTGGCAGTCTCATTTCTGATTATGTCAAATTTCTCATTTTCCTTTATGCACTTGACATAGTAGTAGGAGGACTTAGGCAGAGAACCTCAAGAATTGTTCTCCTTCATTCCTATAACTGCATATACCTTTCCAATGGTAAATATTATTGCTCCCCATTTTCAGAGATTTCCTTTTGTCAAATATGATCAAGAATGAGCAAACTCATATTGTTCTATGACACTTCTTCAATTTCTTTGATCCTATTTGGCTAAAAACACTTCCCCCGTTTTGATGGTGAACACTTTGCCCTTCACCCTTTCTGCCTTGGAATCTTGGCCAAATACAAGTGATGGTAGCTGACTGAATTCTATGCCCCTAGTATATAGTAATGGTTAATCTCTTCAACTTTGGTTTTCTGAAATCTCTCAACTTTTTGTGATGTAGGAAATGACTTAAAGAAAAAAAAATCTTTCTCCATATGACTTAGATAAAACTCCAGACGATCCCCTTATTTACCTATGACAAGGCGAAATACAGACTCTCCAGATTTTTGTTGTCTCATAAATGATTGGCTCAACTATTTATCCCCCAACTATGCCACCCCCCAGATGAAACCAGCTAGACACTGAGTGACTACATATGTGAAACAGGCATGATCAGAGTACATATAAAATTGTCATATGACCAACAGTCTGCAGCAATAGACCCAGGAATCTGATTTGCTACCCGAACTAATCAGCCCAGAAAGCTAACTCACTCCCTACAAGTCAGATTTGTAGGAAGTCAGACTCTAATAACCAGTCCACGAAGCCAAACAATAACCCTTATAAAAAATTGATTCCACATAGCCAGAACTTAATTAATCACTGACAGTCTTCTTAAATTTTGTTCTCCCTTCCAATTGGGTACCAACCAGAGAAAGTTGAAATATATTCCCCTATCCAATAATGTAGGATTTCTCACTTCTACTTGGCCAGCCTATAGAATTCCCATGGTAACAGCCTCCTGTGAGGGTCTATCTGAAGCCTTCCCTTTTTCCCACTATAAAGCTTTACCATTACCCTGCCTTAGAGTTTCTGCCAAATGCAAGTGATGGTAGCTGACTCACTTGCAAAGCAAGCTCTGAATAAATAACCTTCTCTTGTTCTTATTTGGGTAGTCTTCACTAATTTCTATAGTATAAACATGTCCTGACAGCCTCAGATGCCCCTTAAAAAAACAAAACAAACAAAAAAACTCAGGGCATCTGGGTGACTCAGTTGGTTAAGCATTCAGCTCCTGGTTTTGACTCAGGTCATGATCTCAGGGTACTAGGGATCAATCCCTGTGTGAAGGTCCAGGCTCAGCTGGGAGTGTGCCTGAGAGTCTTTCTCTCCTTCTCCCCCTGCTTCCCGTCCCCCACATGCTTGTGTGTGCACTCTCTCTCTAATAAATAAATAAATATTTTTCAAATATTTATTTTTCAAAATATTTTTCAAAAATCTCAGCTCTAGGGGCACCTGGCTGGCTCAGTGGGTTAAAGCCTCTGACTTCGGCTCAGTTCATGATCTCAGGGTTCTGGGATTGAGCCCCGCATTGGGCTCTCTATTGGGCAGGAGCCTGCTTCCTCCTCTCTCTCTACCTGCCTCTCTGCGTACTTGTGATCTCTATCAAATAAATAAATAAAATCTTTAGAAAAAAAAATCTCAGCTCTAACGTCACCCCACCTATAACTTGCTACTCCTTCTTATACAAGTCCAAAGTAAAACCAGCATACTGATACACTCTGAACTTCTAGACAACTGAGTATCTGGGGTACACTCCCTATTGCTGTAACCTGAAAAACATTTTCCACTTTTTCATTTTTCCTTTCTATAATCTTGATGCATATTTGCATAATTAATTTGAAAAGATCTCTTAAATCATGCCAACTTCATGTAAATATGTAAACACACAAATAAGGAGATGAGAGAATAAACAGAAAGTAAGGAGTAAAAGCCTGGGAAAGGAGGGAAGAAGTTGGAAGAAAATAACAGGGAAATGATGTTCAGTTCTTGAACACAAGGAGTTCTTGTGTCTAAACTAGAGACAGAAAGAACATTTAATTTGTAAACATCTGTGATACACTCTGTGGGGATTCTGTCTCACTCAAACACAATTTTCTGTCATTTAAAGAACATATAGGCAATAGCTTCTGCTTTCATTTTATCTTGTGGTGCAAATTAAAGTTGAATGTCCTCTTCAAGAATTTATAAATCCAGGTTAAGGAAACAACTCAGAATAGGTGGGCAGTTAATTTTCTGCTCCTTGTATTTATGTATTGCTTATTTCCCAATGGTGAAGGAGGAAACTGAGATTATCTTTGTCCACTTTTTTACTCCTGATACCTTCAATTTACCCAATAAAACATTGTGTTTTGATTAGGGCTTTTTTAGGGGAGGGGGGGTGTTTGTTTTTTAACAACAACAATGTGGCAGGCACTATGTTTGGAGCTAGAAATTCAAAGATAAATAAGATTTAGTTATTTCTGCTCCCAAGGAGCTTCTACTTGAATTTTAGAAACAGACTTGGAGAAAAATAAATAAAAATTCAGTCTACATTTCTTTGTTTCTCATTTTAGGGTATTTTACCCATTTTAATGTTAATTTTATTTTGCTACTGAAAATCTTTTCTTATATATATGAAGTTAAATCAGCATAAATCTCTAACATAGAATGACTGTTGGGACTCCTGGGTGGCTCAGTGAGTTAAGCATCTGCCTTCAGCTGGGGTTATGATCCCAGGGTCCTGGTATTGAGTGCCCCATCACAAAGGAGCCCGCTTCTCCCTCTGCCTGCCACTCCCCCTGCGTATTCTCTCTCTCTCTGACAAATAAATAAATTTTTAAAATCTTAAAAAAAAAAAAAAAAAGAACCACTGCATTCACATTTCAAAAGGATCACCAAAAGGAAAAAAATATAATAAAACTTTTTTTTTTTTTTTTTAAGATCTGTTAGAGAGAGAGCGAGCACAAGCGGACAGAGTGGGAGGCAGAGGGAGAAGCAGGCTCCCTGCTGAGCACGGAGCCTGATGTGGGACTCCATCCCAGGACGCTGGGATCATGACCTGAGCCGAAGGCAGCCGCTTAACCTACTGAGCCACCCAGGCGTCCTGAGGAAAACATTTTAGACTAAGAAGAAAACTCACTTTTTATACAGTCAAAAGAACATAGTTCACAATTAATAAATTCATAATTTTTATAATTAAGACAAACATTTTTTCACAATTGTTTCATTTTTTAATAATATTGGTATGTAATCCTCAAGTACACGGATATTTCTTGTATTTGAAACACTAACCTCCCACTCATAGTCTTGACCTTCAGAGGTTTGTTCAGTTTAAGTTTGATAAAATGACTATAAGGAAAAGATCCTGCTCTTTTCTGTCTGTGAGTTCATATTAAAATCTCAACTGCATTTCTTTCAAGGCCATACCACCACTGGTAGTTACTCCTTTCACGGCTAAATGATTATAATCAGCTGCTAACTGAAACTCTTGTTTGCTCTTGAATGATTCATTTCTTAACCAAGAATACATCGTTTTGGGCAAGTTTTATAAATGAATAGCATGTTCTAGTTATCAATAACAATGAAATTCTTAAGCAGTATGCTTGACAAATAGAGTCTTGATTATGAGAAACGTAATCTCCTAATTTTTTATGGCCTACTGAGAAAATGATTATTAGATGTGGTGAAAATCTCTACTGAGCACTCACTCAGAGCCATGAAAATCTATACTCCAGCAGTGAATATGTTCCCTTTAATATTTCCCTCCCTTTCCTCCCCTCCATTTCCCTTAATCAAAAGGAGAAACACTTTTAAAAGCCATCCGCCATCTGTGTGAAACTTTCCAAGGAAAGTTTATTGAACTGTGTTCTGTTCAACTGCTCTTAGAAACACATTGGCAGCTATCTCCAGGTGCAGTAACATTATAATGGCATTCCTTACCCTTCTTTTTTTTTTTTTAAGATTTTATTTATTTGACAGAGATCAGAAGTAGGCAGAGAGGCAGGCAGAGAGAGAGGAGGAAGCAGGCCCCTGCTGAGCAGAGAGCCTGATGCGGGGCTCGATCCCAGGACCCTGGAACCATGACCTGAGCTGAAGGCAGAGGCTTTAACCTACTGAGCCACCCAGACGCCCCCAATCCTTACCCTTCTTGATCTCTTGCTTTATGCTTCTCTAACCTTCTAGTGGAAAAAAGAAAACTCCCAATACGGATCCATGGATAATTGGCAAATGGCAAAAAGGAGACTCAATGAGCTCAGATTATTAACAGAGACATGCTGCATCTGGTCATGGCTGAGTCTGTTTATCCAGAAATATCTATCAAATCAATGATTAAAATCAAGACCCAGCAGCTGCGCTTCACTCCACATATGACGCTGTTTCTCTAATGGATGAAAATGCATAGTTTCATCTGAGAATTTTTTCTCCTTAATTATACAACTTAAAGTCAAGATTTGGAAAACGGAGAATAACCTGGAAAAAGACATCTGTCCATGTTTATTTAAGTTTTCCCTCTTGAATCTCGCTTCTGCGGTGCTAGGATGATGTAGAATGAGAAACAATCTGTATTCTTGCCTTTTGCTCAGAGCCCTGAAGGAGAACCTGCTGGGATTGGCTGCAGATGGTTTCATTGCGAGAGAAGAATGTGCCTGCTCTTGGCTGCCTGCTCTGTATGCATGATCAAGCCCCAGTCAATGCTTCATGTGCCTCATTAACTGTGGGACAGGAAGAAGTATGATGCTCCCAAAATACATGCCCTTTTCTCTCTCTAAGGCCAGTATTATGAAAGGAAACACTTAAAAACTAGAAGTACTGCTAATTTTTTTTTTTTTTTGCTAGCAAATTCCGTCTTCCTTTATTGACTTAACAGTGAATGGCTGACAAACTGTTACTATAAAGAGGCACATAGATTCGCCACTGACTTGTTTACTTTAAAGCGGATGATAGTAGAAAGGAAAATGCACCAGAATTTCTTAGGACCTTGAACATGAAGTGCATAAAGGGCTAAGATTTTACGATGTAAATTCAAAAAGAACAATTATATGAGGGAACCAGAGAGTTAAATCATCTTAAAGCTTCTATTTGCCCATGGCAATTGTGCATTAGAGTATGTACGGAATAAAATTTTGCCACTTGAAGAGGCCTAAAGCAGTTTTAAATTTGCTTAGAGTTTCCCAATGTAATTAAAACATTTTAAAAATTATTTAAATGAAGGTAATTAACATTTATTGAACTCTTGCCATAACCAGGTGCTTTAAATTTATATATAACTTTTTATTCCCAATAATATTACAAAGTAGTTATTTTCATCTCATTTTATAGGCAAAGCTAAAAGATGTTAAGTCCCTTCCTTCAAATAACTTGGAAAAAAAAATGGGGGTTGGGTAAGCCAAGGTTTTCTCCAAGGCCAGTGAAAATCCTAAGCCTTCTCTGCTGCATCACAGGCTAGATGAGCATGGAGACAAAAGCAAGATCGAGAACTCTTTTGGTTCAGATGATTCCTAACCAATGCACTCTCCCACATCATAGTGCAATGTTTATTAGAATATTTAGAATAACCAGTTTGTTCAAGTAGGAAGCCAAGAGCAAAGAGAAATAGTGATTTTTTTAGAATTAGGGATTAGAAACTGTATTGTTTGATGAAGTAATATTTATGTTTTCTATTTTTATTGATTCTTAAAGTAATATCACATGATTAAAATACAAAATAAAGCAGCCGAGCTAAGTGAAATTCAGCAGGCTACAACCCATTTCCAATCCCCAAAGGCAATGATGCTCAAATCATGGTTCAGTTCTCTTGATTTATTTTAATTATATGTTTATTCATTTTATCTATTGATTTACTACTTTAGATAAACTCTACTGGCTTCCCGCTAAAAATGCATGGTAACTTATGTAGCATAATACCCTTTATTTCTTTCCTGTCTCCTCTTAGAATGTCGGTAACTATATTATAATCTATTCTGTTGCAACACATGCGTCTGCAATATCAGTTCTTCTGTGTGATGTTAATACATAGAGGAATAATGTTAGTATCCATATGGAATTTGTTCATACTTAGTACCCGCCCCCCACCGCCCTAGGAAAGTGAAAGCAGGATAACAGAAGCAGACCTATAAAAAGAAAAAAAAGCACTTTGCTCTTCACCATATAGGCAAGAAGCCCTTTCAGCTCTATTTTAAGAAAATTCACTTTGAAAAAAAAAAATTCACTTTGAACACTTGTATGTATGTAGCCCTCTCCCAGCTTTCCCCAATCCTGCAGGTTGTTCTGTTTGTCCAGAACTCCACTTCTGCCTTAATGTATCCTCACCATGAAACAAGGGTTTCCAAGCTATTGCTTCTGTACATTTTTAATATCCCTGGAGGAAGCCTCCAGAACCTGGGTTAAATTATCTCCCAGGGTATGGTCGTGTTTTGTTAGTGTCCAAGTTTAGGAAGTTATGTGATTCTGACTTCCTCTATATTTTTTTCCCTCACACCTTAAAGAGTGTAATCTTACAGAACAAAAATTAGGTTTTGTTTTTTTTTTAAGATTTTATTTATTCACCCGACAGACAGAGATCACAAGTAGGCTGAGAGGCAGGCAGAGAGAGAGGAGGAAGCAGGCTCCCCGCAGAGCAGAGAGCCCGATGCGGGGCCCGATCCCAGGACCCCGAGACCATGACCTGAGCCAAAGGCAGAGGCCTCAATCCACTGAGCCACCCAGGCGCCCCTAGGTTGTTTTGTTTTTAAGAACACATATGATGTGGCAATGCAGAAAGCCCTGTATTTTTTAGTTATGTTTTCCTTTACTCTGTAAACTTGATAATAAAATCTCTATTTTCATTCCAACCAATGTCACCAGCATTCTCTAATCCTTTCTTCCCATGGTGTTTACTTCCCTTACACTTTCCTCCTTGAACTTTTTTTTTTTAATGCTTTCATAGGAGACAATCTTCTTATCTTGAAGGTATTATAGGATTCTTTTATTAAAAAATATTTTTTAATTCAATTCAATTAACATAGTGGATTATTAGTTTCATAGGTAGAATTTTGTGATTCATCAGCTGCATGTAACAGCCAGTGCTCCTTCCATCAAGTGCCCTCTTTAATGCCCATCAGGCAGTTATTCTACCCCTCTACCCAGCTCCCCTCCAGCAACCCTGGTTGTTTCCTAGAGTTAAAAGTATCTTATGGTTTGCTCCCTCTCTGTTTTCATCTTATTTTTCCTTCCTCTGTGTTCATTTGTTTTGTTTCTTAAATTCCACCTCAAACTTCCTACTCATTTTTTTCTATGACCGTATGTTTTACCCTTCTAAAATTTAATAGTTTTTACTTCTAAGTATTCTATTTATAGGTAGATCCTAAATTTTGAAAACATTAAGAGATTTGCATTATTATGCAACTACTCTTTGCTGGAAACCCAGGGGAGCTATGTTTAGGCTGTGATTATTTTTCTTTCTTTCCGGCTTCAAAGACATAACCACTTTGCCAATAAAATGAGAATGTTTTCTGGTGTCAAGGTCAAACATATTCTCTTTCCTATATTCTATGAATTCTTCAAATCAACACTTTTTATAGTTTGCTTTATAAGTTGAACATGACTTTTTCAGTTTTTATTTTGTTTCTTCTGGGTTTCTTTTTGTGTATTCATTTTCCTAATATCCAAATATTTTTCTTTTTTTTTCACCTTTTTTTTTTTTTTTTTTAAGAAGGGCAATCCTAATGCTTCATTAGCTTTTTTCTGGGAAATTATTTCATTAGTTTATTGAAGACATTCTTCTGGTAGCCCATTTGCTGTCTCTTCTCATTTGGACTGATTGCTTCCTAGACTGGGGATCGGTCAATGAATCATCCTCTCTCAGTCTCTTGATCAGTCATGAAATCTTATTACACAAGTGGCTCTTTTTGATACAGTGCATTTCTGAAAAACTACCTGAAAAGCAAATCATCTAATAAGCCTTTGTACAAGTTTTTTTCCTATCACTCTTATGTTTTTAAATTTTAAATTTTATCTCATTTGATAAGTATTTTTTATTGAAATTGTGAGACCTTGTTCCATTGTTTTCTAGCTTTCATTGTAGACTAAAAGATGATATTGCATATGATGATAGCATTCCCGTGAATAACCTTCCCCACATTCAACACTGATTAGCATCACGTCTAATGGATGCGTTTCAGTCCTCACCTTGTTTGTATCTCTATCAGAATCCCTACCTGACATTGATTACAAAACTTGCATTATGAAACACTACCTTCCACCAGTGTCTGTGAGACTACTTTTCTAGATTTCCTTAGAGATACCTGCCAATTGTGTCTATGTCTGCTTTGTGACTGACTTCTTGTTACCTGGTTACCTATCTCACCTTGGTGTTTGGTCTACTCATAACTAGCCCATATTCTAGGCTTTCCTGATGGCCAAGACAATATCTTCGCACCCAGAGTTATAATTATCATCTATCTATATCATAATTAGAGCATCTTCACAGCTCTAGCACAAGTCTGAGCTCCTGACTCCTCTCTCTCTCTGCCCGTTCTCTGTCTCTCCTTATTACAGTATTCATACTCTTGGTCAACAAGCCTAACACTTGAAGTCATTTTCTACAAACACATGCACATACACACAAGCACTATCATATCACTGACACTCTATTTCCACATCCAGGGTATTCTATCTCAAAGAACGATACAATCATCCAACTTCTCATTAGAAAACATTCTTGACTCCTTACTCTTCACCACTTCTTATATCTAATCTATGACAACATCCTGTTGATTTTACCTTATAAATTTCACTCTATTCACACTTTATCTATACCTATACCACTCTGGTCAAAGCTATTATGATGTCTTATTTGGACCATTACAATATCCCCTGACTTTCTCTAGTCTATTCTGCTTTTGACAGCTGGAAGTTACTTTGTTTTGAAAATAGCAAACGCCACTATATCACACAATAAGCTTAATATTTCTCCATGACTTCCTGTTGTTCTTTGGGTAAAACCAAAGCAACTTAACAGGCCCTGTTAAGTCCCCTTCTGTCCTACTTACCCCACACCCCCTTTCCACACCATGACTTCACCATTCAGTTACCATCACCTTCACTTTTTTTCTGTTCCTACTTTGGATTTCGTTCCTTTGTAATAAGAGACATTTAAATTTTTCATCCATTTGCAAGGAATAATCTTTGCTCATATTCCATCATATAAGAATTCATGGTTTACATTCTCAGTGAAATTATTTCTTCTACTTCCTAGGTTATATTAGTTCTCTTTTTTACGTAAACTCAGAATATTTTCTTTAGGTCACTTAATTCAATCATGATGTAATCATAATGTAATCATGAAGGTACTGCTGTGATTATATAATTAATTTCTGTCTTCTCTAGCAGAAGTGCCTGTGAGAACAGGCACGTATCTGTTTGCTCATTGCTTACATTTACCACATAACCTGGAAAACAGTAGACACCTAACTTAAAGTCTGCAAAATTAGTCAGTCAATGAATGAGTAAATACAAGAAACCAAGTCCAGGAATTCTGAAAGATGAGAGGATTTTTAAGCCATTTTTTAAAACATTGATTTAAAAGTTCAAAAACTATAGATTAATTAGAAAATTTCTATCTTGCAAAAAAGGAAACATTTTTTCTTTATTAGCCAATCCCTGAAGAAAAAAATCACCCAATTTCTTTTCTTTTTCTTAAAAGGTTATTTCCCTATAATGAACATTTATTGTCTTTCACTTTTATTTTGCAACATTCCTCTTAATTAATTTTTTTCAGGATTTTTCCATATTATCTAAGTTACCACCAACTATTTATAACAGGTCAGATAATTTTTACCTACTAAAAGAAGAAATTAAAAATATAGCTTTTATTTGCTTAAAATATTATTTAATATTACTAAAATAATATTAATAGTGAAATTAGCATAGTCCAAGGGAGTTAGAATAGTTGAATAAAGAAATTGAGAGATTTTATGTCAATTGTAAGTCTGAAGAATAAACTAAACTGCAATAATATTTAATATAGAGATTGATATATGTCACAAAGTTATGTGATGTTCCATTAACAAATAAGGAAAATAAGTAAATGGCATGAATTAACCAAATTTATGAGTTTGTGCGGAGGTATGATACAAATAGTACTTAATAGTCTCTTCTATCTGATTGAGATTCATCATACCATGATAGCCAGATATTCTTAACAGAATAGAAGCTACTAATGTATTTCTGGCTTAGAAAATAGTGAAAAAAAGTATATAGACTTAAAATAAACATATATTGGGGCGCCCGGGTGGCTCAGTGGGCTAAAGCCTCTGCCTTCAGCTCAGGTCATGTTCCCAGGGTCTTGGGATGGAGCCCCACATCAGGCTCTCTGCTAGGTAGGGAGCCTGCTTCCCCATCTCTCTCTCTCTCTCTCTCTGCCTGTCTGTGATCTCTCTGTCAAATAAATAAATTAAATCTTTAAAAAAATAGACATATATTAAATAATTTTACATATATAAATAAAGTCAACATAAAGGCATGTATGGTTATATTGTTTAAATGTCTTATGACTCTGATTAGTCCATCAAAGTTTCTGAAATAAACTGATTTTGAGTTTGTCCAAGCTTGTTTTGTTCACAGGGATATTAAGGTTAGGGAAACTCAAGGGACCATCACTACCCTATTTGTGAGCTCTGAATTTTAATTTTCTATCTTTGTAGGCAAAAAAAAAAAAAAATTGCTATGTAATAAATAAAATGGAATTTCTAATTTAATAGTTCTAATTACAAACTTATTATGAATTCAATAAAAGAGAAGAAGAGAATAAAGAACAACAAAGATTTAGACTCTAAGAAGGACTTTAAACCAACTGCTTTCATGTAAATAATTATTTTAGTCAAAATTTAATCAAACTCTACATACAAGATTCATTATGGATAGTCCACTGAATATCAACATTAGGAATATTATTTTAGAGAGAGGGAGCGAGCACAGGTAGACAGAGTGGCAGGCAGAGGCAGAGGGAGAAGCAGGCTCCCCGCCGAGCAAGGAGCCCGATGTGGGACTCGATCCCAGGACGCTGGGATCATGACCCGAGCCGAAGGCAGCCACCCAACCAACTGAGCCACCCAGGCGTCCCAGGAATATTATTTTAAAACATGTGAAGACTAGAACAACTAACCAAAAAATTGCTTTACTTTCAGTGGTGGTCAACGTACTAAACTAAGTTGTTTAGAAAATTTTAGGATATTTTTTCTATCCTTAATTGAACTGGCCAAATTTTATTTTGTAGACTGAATAATCAAGATGGATAAGGTTTAGGTAGGATGAGCAGAGGGAATTTTTGTTTTTACTTTTTACTATTCCAATATGTAGGTACTAGCTGAAATGTAAGTTCTCTTAATATTATTCCAATTTCTAGCTACATTTTTAAAAAGAACATGTGTCCTTGAACAGTATTTCCTAATTAGTAAGATGTTACCATACTCTTTTTAATTTGTAAAAAATTTTTTGTCCTTTACAAAATATGCATTTTTAGTCAATTGCGTAGGCATGATTCCTTTCTTATAGTACAACCATTTAAACTCTACTACTTAACTATAGTAATAGATATGCTTTTTAAAGTAAATGCCATTATTGCATTAATGAAATTTTTAAAAATGTATTTTCATATTTTCCAAATAAAATTCCAAAAGAGATAAAGAAAATTAAGAAAACTAAGGGGAATTTTGAGTAATTTCTCTGAAGTGTAGTCCTAAAATGAACTTTTTCTTCTTTTTGTGATATTTTTAAGTTTAGATACATTATTTTCATTTTTCTCATTATGATTATTGGTTTTTTAACTTATTATTTAAATAGTTTGAAGAAGGAATTATTTCACAAACACTGGCATTTGATCTGAACTCTATTATTTGAGGCTGTAGGCAAAAATTTGATATGACATCTTTTCATACAACTTTTGCTAATCTCTGAAAGGCTCACATAAAATGCTTGCCTGATTTTATTGTCCTGTTTACCTCTATTATAACTCAGTGAGTCAACAATAATTACTGAGCCCTCAGTGTGCACAGAAAATAATCGTAAGAAAAAAATTAAAGCAATTAAATTTGTGTGAAAGAAGCATGTAGCACATATCAAAGCAAATGAACAGTGTATTACAGTTATGGCATGAAAATACCACACCCTATGTCAAATTAAATTAAATTTTGAGGAGTTTTATATCCAAAAAAAAATTATCTGTTCAGAATTTCAAAAGGTTTTCTTTTCTTTAAAAAAATGAAATACAAATTAGATTCACTTTAATCAACATAGGGAGCTAATGCTGTGTTGCTTAAATTGTCACTTATATTTTAATTAGGAGATTACTCCTTATGTAGGACAATTGAACTTCACTTTCCCCAGATTTGCAGATTGTCTGCACTTGTGCTATCTTGAAAGGAAATCATAGACCTTTGAGATTGCAGAGACTGAAGAGGAATTTTGTCTATTTCTGTTACTTTAGAGAAAAGTAACTAGGAAACAAAGTTCCGTGTAAGGGGTAATAATATTTATTGACTATATCCAGCAAAAACTTCCATGCACTATCTCACTTAATCTTCAAAACAAATCTTAAATGTGGGTATTATTAGCATTTGACTTATAAAATTAAGTATTAATTTTCTTAACATAATATTGACATATGAACACTAGAGATGTGTAAAATCAATTGGATAAAAATAAAAAGATAATGTATCATCTATTGTCCAACCACCCACAGACATTAAATTTTAATACTTTGGTGTCTATCCATATACATACATTTTTTTTTCAAAACAATCATAATGGGGAAAAAATAATTGCTTGCTTATATTTCAAAGGCATCATAACATTCCCCCTTGATATTAAATATTTTCTGACCCTTATAATTCACACCAGTAGTGTACATATATTTATTAAAACATAATTATTTAACCACACTATTTTGTGTCTGGCACATTATTTAAAATATTATTAAAGAGTACTGCTAGCTATAAAAAATTGTGAGTGTAATTATTGCCATTTTAGAGATAAGGTAGTTGAGATTCACACAACTTAAGCTACCTAACTACGACTCTTGTGTTTCCAAACCTTGGATCCTGGTTTAAATACTTAAATAAGACTATTTTCTTATTACAACCCTCATGCATGCTGTTGGTAGGTACTGCAACAAATTTATAAATGTATTTTAAAACATATAAATAATGCAATCCTGAATTCCACCACTCTGAATCAAACCATTGTTAAGATTTTAGCATTTGCTTTGCATACCTATATATTCTATTATTTCCTTAAGCTATATTAATAGAGGTAGCGTCACTAGAATAGATAGTACGAACTTTGTCTAGCTCTTGCTAACTATGTCACATGCCATTCATTAACATTCTATCAACTTTAACTTCTATCTACAGGGCAGGAAAATATTGCCCTTACAAAAAGCTCATAAAACACTGCCATTTCTTAAAATTTGTTATTTAATTAAAATTTGTTATTTGTTGAGTTGTATTATAAAATTTTTATAATTTTACTCTAAAATTATTATAATGTTTAAAGATAATATTTTGCTAATATTTACATCTTCATTTTCTGTATTGTTCAAAGTTAGGCCACTGTTCGTAATAATGAGTAACTTTAGTTCCTTTTTACAAAGACATTGTCTTTAACCCATTAACTGGCAGGTCACTCTTTTGTCCAACATTGTGAATGAGGTTTTTATACCTTTGTCAAATTTAATACATTTCCCCAGTTTGTAAAAATGTTTGAAAATTTTGTAATTATTGATATGTTCAACAATTGCCATCTAATATATATAAGTCTCTATCCAGAGCTTGTTTTTTCACATTTGTGTCCCTTTTTCTGCATTTTAAAAAATACATCCTATGGATTTTAGCTTTGTCTTTATTAATCTTTGCTGGTGAGTTATACAAGCTATTGTTTTCTTGTGGAGTGTGCAGACGTTGTCCTTGAAACCACCTCTTTTCCACCTGCCTGCTGGCCCCACCTCCCACCTGTGGCAGTGTGCAGCAACAGCAGGATGGGGATGCAAGCTAGGAACAAAGGCCCTTCTCTGTTCCCCAGATGCAATCATTAATCACCAGGAATTATTGCATCAACCTCTTAATGAAATTCAAGCTCTCACTCTTGGCCCTCTAGTGTCCATTAAAAGGTATTCTTAATTTCATCTCTGCTTTTCCTAGGAATTCAGAATGAATCCACACTTTAATAAGGCCTGCATAACCTGGCCCAAGTCACTATTCTGGCTTCATCTTCAACTCCACACTCCACCCAATTCTCCATGTCCTTGACAAACTAGCCTTCTTTCTGTTGGTAATCAGGATGATGGACAAATTTCACAAGGAAACGATAGCACTATTTGTTTCTCCCACGTTCACTTAATGGCCAGTTTATAGTCCTTTTACAGGTTGATTGAAGGTTTTACTCTTACTTCTTCCTCAGTGGGGTCTGAGACCCATTGCCCCAGTATCTTTTCTCCCTAAGTAAATACACTTGTCTACCCTCTTTGGCATCTAAAAAAATTCTCACAGTTGATAATAAGATTCAAGATTAGTAAAATAGGTCCTCAAAAATTTCCTCTAAGAGAACAGATATGACTTATCCTGACTTTGGTATTTATTATGTAGAGGTCAGTAAAAATGGCAGCATCCATAGTCTCATTAAAACAGTCTGTTACCTATTTTAAAATGTACCACTTTCATTCCTGTCTTGGGGCCTTTGTAATTATTTCTTTTGCCTGAGAATAATTCATGCCTAAATTTCACACTCTTTACATAGAAAGGACTTCCTGGATCAGTCATTTTTTTTTTAAGATTTTATTTATTTATTAGAGAAAGAGAGACAGTGAGAGAGGGAATACAAGCAGAGGGAGTGAAAGAGGGAGAAGCAGGCTTCCTGTGGAGCAGGGAGACCAATATGGGGCTTGATCCCAGGACCCCGGGACTAGGACCTGAGCCTAAGGCAGCCCTTTAACTACTGAGATACCCAGGTGCCCCTCTGGATTATTTTATATAAAGTAGTCATTTCGCTTCTCTTCTAATCACCTTCAATTCAATTATTCTGTTTTGTTTCTTAAAAGTATTTAACAATATCTATGATTTTATTTTTTGTATATGATTCATATCTGTGTTTATTGTACCACCATCTACTGCCAAAAAAATTGCCTGTGAGAACAGAGATTTTTTTCTAGTTTACTTCTCCTTTTCTCAGTGCATCTATAATGGTTCTTGCCTCCCCATGAGGCAGGCACCAATTATTATTTGTTAAATAAATAAGTGAATTAACTCCCAGTGTCTAGTTTGTTTTCCAAGAATTCCTATATCTTCTCAATGGAAAAGCTCTTAGTAATTATATATCCAGAAACATGAAAACAAATTTTATTTTGCCACAGATCTTCTTACCCTTATTCTTTATGCTTTATGTTTTGAGAAAATGGTCATCTAAAATGCAATATCCCACTTTTGTTGCCCTTCCTTTTATTGCCTATCCCTTCCCAAACTCTATTCTCACCAAACATTTCCATTTTTAGTTATGAGTAATTTCTGACCAAATATAGAAATGACAGCATTGAGATATGGCCATAAAACCTTAACTATTCCAGCTGCATAAGACTGGTAAGCCAGGTAAGATAAGTGTCTGTGTGCGTATGCGTATGCATGTGTGCTCCATTTTTGAATCTGGGGACATATCATTTAGGATGAAAAATTAGTTTATTTCCATTATCCAGAAGAAGTAGTTTTGTCCCACCTAAAACAGAACATTAAGTCACCAAAGAGCATCATGAGTTTTGTATTACTTAGAACATATTCCTAGACTGTGACTATTTGAATGCTCTCATGTTTTTAAAAGAAATGACAGTGAGAGGTTAGACTATAAGTCAAGGCTGCTGCCAGAGAGTCTCTTAAATAAAACAAGTCAGTTTTCTTCTTATACTTCTTATTTCACACACTTGATACCTCTTCATACTTCCCTAAGTCATATCATTATTTAAGACCAGTGTTCATTATATGCCCATGATATACCGTGATACATTGTAAACAGCTATCACGAAATTATGAATGGTGACATGTTAACAATAAAACTGAAAACCATCCAAATCAGTTCAAGTGTTTATTGGAACCTCACAGAAAGAAGTCATAAGAGCCAACTTAAACACTTATACAATAGTCTAATTTTATTATCCTAACTTTCTATTATATCAGGAATAAGTTTATCGCTAGTACTATATCACCCCAAATTTGATGAAGTTAATTATCTTGGCACAGAGCCATATTTCTTCAAAATCTGTCAGAATTGACTATTCACAAGATATGCACTTAAATGAAATGACTAATATAAAGGGAGATTTTATTCAATAAATTCTTTCACCAGGCAAGACTATAGAAGACAAAGAATAAAGTCACTTAAATGATCATATCCTACTGGCAAAGAATGCAGGTATTGCTCCTGAAAGAAGTGTTCCTTCTCATTTTTTTTCCCTAGAGATTGATGAAAGAAGACTCCCAGATGTGAGAATTCTTCTTTAAAAAATATGTTCTCAACATATTCGAGACACAAAATTGCAAACATCTAATAGCGTAACCATAATTAACTAAACAAATACATTTTAGAAGAGGAAAAGATGTTGAATATAAAGATAGAGAATTAGTTAATGAACTACCCTGCTTCATTCATAATCAGGAGTAAATGTAAAAAATTGGAAACATGTAAAAATAAGAATAGTAATTATATAAACTAAAGCCAAACATCAGCGGCCCTTCCTTACTATCTACATCCTCTTGAGTTGTTTTTCATGTTTCTCCCTTTTTCTGACTTGTATTTGCAGACCTTAAAAATCTCAGAAGCACAAGATATACTAAAATATTAAAAATAAGGGCTTGGGAGTGACATCTTCAAGATGGTTGAATAGGAACTACTAGCCTTCATAGACCCAGAGAAGCAATGATTTAACAACTATCCACAGACAAAAATACCTTTTTAAGAGCTCTAGAGTCCATTTGAGAGGCTCTAGTATCCTGGTGGAACCTAAAATCTATGAACAGCCGCAATGAAAAGAATGAGAACCATTTCACTTCACTAGACACATTCCTCTCCCACTCTCTACCGCTCATCACTGAGAGTAACCCCTTACACTGCAATTTCCCCCACAGGGGAAAGATAGCCACATGAAAATCTACTGCCTCAGCTTTCTGGGCTCTGTCAAGAGACCTGCTCCTGCCTTGCTTAACCAGTAAATGAAGGGAGTTGGCAGAGCTAGCTCTTCTGAGGACAGCTAAGAACAGAGAAAAGGGGTAGGGACTCACGGCACTGGCAATGGATCTCAACAACAAACCTGAAAACCCTGGCAGCCAGTCCCCACAATATATATGCACCTAACATCAGAGCACCTAAATACATAAAGCAAACATTGACAGACCTGAAGGGAAAAGTAAACAGCAATACGGTAATAGTAGGAGACTTCAATGTCCCACTTTCAACAATGGGTGGAATATCCAGATGGATGTTCAGTAACTAAACAGAAGACTTGAACAGCACTGTAAAAAAGAGATCCAACAGACATTCCATCCAACTGGACTAAAACATACAGTCTTCTAAAGTGCACATGGAACATTTTCTAGGATGGATCACATGCCAGGTTATAAAAATGTCTTAATAAATTTTTAAAAACTTAAATTATCTCAAGTATCTTTTCTGACCACAATGGAATGAAAGTGAAAATCAATTAAAACAAACAAACAAAAAAAAAAACACGACAAAAAAACAAAACAGAAAATTCACAAGTACAGGAAAATTAAGCAATACATTCTTTTTTTTTTAAGATTTTTTTTATTTATTTGACAGAGAGAGAGAGAGAGAGAGAAAATAAGCAGGCAGAATGGCAAGCAGAGGGGGAGAGAGAAGCAGGCTCTCTGGTGAGCAAGGAGCCCAATGTGGGACTCGATCCAGGACCCTGAGATCATGACCTGAGCTGAAGGCAGCCACTTAACCAACTGAGCCACCCAGGCATCCCTAAGCAATACACTCTTGAACAAGTATTACGTCAAAGAAGAAATCACAAAATATATTAGAAAATATCTCAACACAAATGAAAATGAAAATGTAGCACCCCTAAACTTACATGGTACAACAAAAGCAGTATAAAAGGGAAATTTATAGTGATAAATACCTAAATTAAAGAAGAAAGATCATAAACTTACAACTCGTAGATAAATAAGTCCTAGAGATCTAATACACAGTATAGTGAATACAGGCAACAGTATCATATGGTCAAACTTGCTCAGAGAATAGATACTAATTATTTCTACCACAAGAAAATAAATGATAATTATGTGACATGATAGAGGTGCTGACTAATGCTGCATTGGCAATCATGTTACAATATACAGATATATTGAATCAACAAGGTATACACCTTGAACATACACGATGTTATACATCAAATATATTTTAGTTAGGAAAAAAAAGGATCTCAATTGAACTTTCCACATCAAAGTGAAGAAAGAAAAAACAAAGTCTAAAATTATCAGAAGGAAAAAAATAATAAGTATTAGTGCATTAAAAAAATAGAGTATTGAAAAATGGAAAAATTGATGAAACTAGGAGTTGGAGCAACCTAAATGTCCACTGATGGATGAATGGATAAAGAAAATGTGGTATATATGTATAATGCAATATTATTCAGCCTTTTTTTAGAAAAAAAGAAAACCCTTATTGTTTGTGACAACATGACTGATCTTGGAGCACATTATACTAGTAAAATTAGCCAAACTATGAAGAACAAATACTACATGATTCCACTTATAGCAGGAATCTAATATACTCAAACCCAAAGAGCGGAGAGTAGAATAGTGGTTACCAGGAGCTGGGTGGAGGGTAAGATAAGAAGTGTCAGACAAAAGGTATGATATTTCAGCCAATCAAGATGAACAAGTTCTAGAATTTATTGTATTCCATAGTGTCTTCAATTAACAATAATATAATTTAAAAATTTACTAAGTGGGTTGATCCTTATGCTAGGTGTTCTTACCACACAAAAAGAAAGCAGGAGAAAACTTTAGGAGGAAATGGATATGTTTACAGCATTATGAAGTTGATTTCACAGCTGTATACTTATTTCTAAACTCATCAGTTTGTATACTTTAATATATATAGCTTTTTGTCTGTCAGTCATACATCAATGAAGTCGTTTTAAAAACCATGAGGAGGGGTGCCTGGGTGGCTCAGTGGTTAAGCCTCTGCCTTCGGCTCAGGTCATGGTCTCAGGGTCCTGGGATCAAGCCCCGCGTCGGGCTCTCTGCTCAGCGGGAGCCTGCTTCTCCCTCTCTCTCTCTCTGCCTGCCTCTCTGCCTGCTTGTGATCTCTGTCAAGTAAATAAATAAAATCTTAAAAAAAAAAAAAATTCTGAAAAAAAAAATAAAAAAATAAAAACCATGAGGAGTTATCTCCATATGCACGTCTATAACCCAAAGCATCATATTACATACACAAACAAATATTCTAGGTAAAATTCACAAAACTATTTGGAAAAATAATGTGTGTTTTCTGAATCTTCAGTAATGGTTAAACATGAGGAAGAAAAAATTAAGCACTTAGCCTTGGGAAGGAGAGAACTGAAAAGAACTTTGACACTATTATTAAAAACTAAAAGGCATATAGTAAAGATTTATCTGACTAAGAAATAAATAATCCTACGTACAATAGCAGCAAAAACAGTAAAATACTTAGAATAAATTCAACCAATGAGGTGAAATATCTGTTTTAGAAAATAGTGATGAAAGGAATTGAACAAAAAGATAAATGAATATCCCATCTTCATGGATTTTTAGAATTAATATGGTTAAAATGTCCACACTACCCAAAGCCATCTATAAATTCAATGTAATCCCTGTTAAAGGTTTCAGGGGGCATTTCTTTTCACAGAAGGGGAAAAAAAATCCTAAAATTTATATGGAACCATGAAAGACCCTGAATAGCCAAAGCAATCCTGAGAAAGCCAAAGTGGGAGGCATCACATTTTCAGATTTCAAATTATATTATAAAGCTCTAGTAATCAAAACAGTATGGTACTGGCAAAACAAAAACAAAAACAAAAAAACACCGGGCACATAGACAAATGGAACAAATGGTAAATATACCTTCTAAATAGTCAACTAATATTGAAAAGGCAGCCAAGTCTACTCAATGGAGGAAATAATCTACTCAACATATGGTGCCGGGCAAATTGTGGATATTTAGATGTACAACAATGAAACTAGATCCCTAATGTCTGCCTCTCAAAAAATTAACTCAAAATGGATTAAAGACTTACATGTAAGGCCTGAAACCATGAAATTCTAAAAAGAAAACATAGGGAAAAATCTCCTTGACATGGTTTTTGGCAATGATTTTTTTGGAGTATGAGAAAGCACAAATAACAGTATAAAAATTAAATAAGTAGGACTACATCAAACAAAAATCTTCTGGCACAGCAAAAGAAATAATAACCTAATGAAAAAACAACCTACAGAATGGGAGAAAAAGTTGCAAATTAGATAGCTCATAAGGGGTTAATATCCAAATATGTAAAGAACTCATACTACTCAATAGAAAAAAAAATCCAGTTTAAGAACGGGCAAAGGATCTAAATAGACATTTTTTTTCCCAAAGAAGACATCCTAATGGCCAACAGATAGTGAAATTGAGCACATTTTCATGTAATTACTAAGAAAGTGCAAATCAAAACCACAATGAGGTATCACCTCACACCTGTTAGAATGGTTGTCAACAAGAAGACGAGATAGCAAATGCTGGGTAGGATATGGAAAAAGGGAAACTGTGCACTGTTGATAGGAATGTAAATAAATACAGCCCTACAGAAAATAATATGAAGATTCCTCAAAAAATTAAAAATAGAGCTACCTACCATATGATCCAACAATCCACTCCTGGGTGTGTCTGTATGTATCTCCAAAACAAATGAAAACACTATGTTGAAGAGATACCAGCACTCTCATGTTCATAGCAACATTACAATAGCCACACATGGAAACAACCTAAGTGCCCACTGAAAAATGAATGGATAAAGAAGTATGGTATATTTGTACAATGTAAGATTATTCAGCTCTGAAAAAAAGAAAGAAATTCTGCCTTTTGTGACAACCTGGATGGACCCTGATGTCATTATGCTAAGTGAAATAGGTCAGAAAAAGATCAATACCATATGATCTCATTTATATGTGGATTTTTTTTTAATTCATAGAAAAAGAGATCAGACTTGTGGTTACCATAGGTGAGGGGTGAAGTGGGGAAATTGGATCTGGATGAAGGTGGTCAAAATGTATACACTTTCCATTCTAGGATAACTACTGGGGATGTAACATATAACATGGTGGCTATAGCTGACATATTTGAAGTTATTAAGAGTAAATCCCATATTCTCATCATAAGGGAAAAAACATTTTTCCCTTTTTCCTTTCTATGAAATAATGGATTTTTATTAAACTATTGTGGCAATCATGTACAGTATATGCAAATCAAGTCATTATGCTGTACATTTTAAGCTTATATCATGCTGTATGTTGATTATATCTCCAGAGAACTGGAAAAAAAAAAGTCAAAGTGCAATTTCACAATTTTTCTTGAACCCATCAGAGAGTTGAGGTCATAGGACAATAAACTGGCCCCAAATCTCAGGAAAGACATGCATCTGTAGGAACCGACAGGAAAGCGAGCACTTGTTTACCTAGAACAGTTATAGTTGCACAAAAGTAAAAAGAGTTTAGCTAGATTAGTTTGGGAGAGAGAGCATGGAAACCTAGGGTGCTCTTGTGTAAGATTTCATCACACACTCCACATGGAAATCACAAAAATATTGGTAAGAGACATAAGAAAGCATTTTTCCTGGGGTGCCTGGATGGCTCAGTCATTAAGCATCTGCTTTAGGCTCAGGTCATAATCCCAGGGTCTTGGGATCAGGCCCCACATCGGGCTCCCTTCTTTGCAGAAGCCTGCTTCTCTCTCTCCCACTGCTTGTGTTCCCTATCTCACTATCTCTCTTTCTATAAAGTAAGTAAAATCTTTAAAAAAAAAAAAAGAAAAAGGATTTTTCTTGGTACAAGGCTGGGAAAGCAGCATAGCAGCCACTGAGGGAGGAGCAGAAAATACCACCTGTCCTCCTTTCTCTTATATACTCTAGACGGAAAGTCAGAATTTGTGAGAAATGGCAACAGGCTATGTGGCTTCCTACGCAGTGGTGACAACCCATTTCTGATGTGGGAAAATACTTGCAAATTATCTATCTGATAATTTTGATATATATATATCTGCATATATATAATTTGGATAATATATCCAAAGTATATAAAGAACTCCTCCAACTCAATAGGAACAACAACACCAAAAACCAATCCAATTAAAAAGTGATCAGATAAATGGAATAGACATTTTTTTGAAAGAATATGTCCAAATGTTCAAAAAGTACATGAAAAAGTGTTCAACATCACTCATCATGAGTGAAGTACAAATCAAAACCACAGTGCAATATCACTGTCCACCTTATAGAATGGCTATCATCAAAAAAGATAAGTGATAAGTGTTTGTGAGAATGTGGGGGAAAATGGGAACCCTCGTACACTGTGGGAATGTAAATTGATACAGCTACTATGGATACCAATATGAAGTTTCCTGAAAACAGTTAAAAACAGAACTACCATACGATCCATGAATCCCACCTCTGGGTATATACTGAAAGGAAATAAAAACAGGATCTCCAAGAGCTACCTACCCTCCCGTTATTTGTAGCAGTTTTCACAATAGCTGAGATACAGAAACAACTTGTGTGTCCAACAATGGATGAAGGGATAAAGAAGTTGCAGCATATGGCAAAATGGAATTCAGCAATGGCAAAGAAGGAAATCTTGCCATGTGAGACAACATAGATGGGCCCTGAGGGCATTATGCTAAGTGCAATAAGTCAGAGAAAGATAAGTACTGTATGATATCACACTTGGAATCTTAAAAAGCTGAACTTATACAGAGAGTAGAATGCTGGTTTCCAGGGACTAGGGGAAATGGGGAATTGTTGATCAAACATATAAACTTCCTATTATAAGATAAATAAAGTCTGGGTTCTAATGTACAGAGTGGTGATTACAGTTAACAATACTTATTATAGACTTGAAAGTTGCTAAGAGTAAATCTTAAATGTTCTTAACACACACAAAAAATTGACAATTACATGATATGATGGAGTTGTTAGGTAATGCTATGGTGGTAATCATTTTGCAAATGTAAGTATATCAAATCAACACATTTTACAACCTAATCTTATACAATGTTGTCAATTATATCTCAGTAAAGCTGGGGAAAAAACAGCATAAACCCACCCAGAGAATGTTAGAAATGTTTGCAAACTGTATTTGATAAGAGGCTAATATCCTGACTCTAGAGAACTCCTAAAAGTCAACAACAGAAAACACAAACTGACTTAAATGGACAAGAACTTGAATAGATTTTTTGCCTCAGATGATACTCAAATGGCCAATAAACACATGAATAATTGCTCAATATCACTGATCTTTAAGGAAATGCAAACCCAAACCACAATGATAAAGTACTTTACATTCATTGGGATATCTATTATAAAATACACACACACACACACACACACACACACACACACACACACCAGAAAACAACAAATGTTGGTAAGGATGTGGAGAAAATTGAATATCTGTATCCTGCTCATGGGAATGTGAGATTGTACACCTGACATCAAAAACTGTATGGCAATTACTGGAAAAAATTGCAAATAGCATTATCATATGATCAAGCAATTTGACTTCAGCAACTGAAAACAGAAAATAGAAAGTATATTTGTATGCCCATTTTTATGGCAGCATTATTTGAAGTAGCCAACAAGTAAAATCAACCCAAATACCCACTGGTAGATACATAGGTAACAGAATGTGGTACGTACAGACAATGTAATACTGTTCAGCTTTAGAAAAGAAGGAAATTCTGGCATGTTACAACATTGATGATCCTTGAAGATACTATACTAAGTGAAATAAGAATAAGCCAGTCACAAAAGAACAAATGCTGTGTGATTCCTTTTATGTTAGAGCCAGAAGAATGGTGATTGCCGGGGACAAGATATAAGAGGAAAGGGGACTAATTTTTCATGAGTACAGAATTTTAGTTTTGCAGGATGAAGAGATTTCTGTGGCTGGATGTTGATGATGGTTGTGTACAATGAATGTGCATGATGTCACTGAACTCTATGCCTAAAAATGGTGAAGATGATAATTTTTTTTTCTGGTTATGTGTATTTTACCACGATTAAAATCTTGCAGCACATTTTGAGCAAGACATTTTTGTTTTATTTCGTCTTCATTCTCCCCATCATATATTATGCTCTTTTTAGAAGAAGCAGAAATTTTGTTTTTGTTGTTGTTGTTGTTGCTTACTTATACTGGTGGCATGATCACCTCAGTCTCTGAATTCAAGCAGTGAAGACACTTTCTTCTTGTGCTTTTCATGAACTTTAACCCCTATGATTTTATTGCAGAGGAGTTGAATTTCCAGGGGCCAGAGATCTTTTCTGGGTCAGTACACAGCAGAAAATACCTTCAACCCCACCTTTTTCATAATTCAGTTTCATTTCTAATTCAAGGTAATGTTTGCCTTGTTTTGGAACACTGTTAAGTACATGGGGCTAATTTTTTTAAAGATTTTATTTATTTGTCAGACAGAGAGAGAGATATATAGACAGAGAGGGAAGTAGGCTCCCCCTGAGCAAGGAGCCCAACACAGGACTCAATCCCAGGACCCTGGGGTCATGACCTGAGCCAAAGGCAAATACTTAATCAACTGAGCCACCCAGGCATCCCTGGTGGCTAATTCTTTCTTTATTTTTTTTTTTTAAGATTTTATTTTATTATTATTTTTTTTTACTTTATTTAAGCTTTATTTAAACATATGATGTAACCCCACCACCCTCACCCAACCCCTCTTCCCCCCACCCCCCTCAGTTTGTTTTATGACATTAAGAGTCTCTTTTGGTTTTTCTCCCTCCCGATCCCATCTTCTTTCATTTTTACTTTTCCTACCACCTTAACTCCCACCCCCGTTGCATCTCCACAGACGCATAGATCAATGGAACAGAATAGAGAGCCCAGAAATAGACCCTCAACTCTATGGTCAACTAATCTTCGACAAAGCAGGAAAGAACATCCAATGGAAAAAAGATAGCCTCTTCAACAAATGGTGTTGGGAAAATTGGACAGCCACATGCAGAAAAATGAAATTGGACCATTTCCTTACACCACACACGAAAATAGACTCAAAATGGATGAAGGATCTCAACGTGAGAAAGGAATCCATCAAAATCCTTGAGGAGAACACAGGCAGCAACCTCTTTGACCTCAGCCGCAGCAACTTCTTCCTAGGAACAACGCCAAAGGCAAGGGAAGCAAGGGAAAAAATGAACTATTGGGACTTCATCAAGATCAAAAGCTAATTCTTTTTAATTATTTATTATTGCAGTGAATTTGTACAAGAGGTTATAGTTTAAAGAGCCAGGTTTACCATCTGACAAGAACTGATGAACTCTAGTAACTCAGAAAATTTAATGAGATTTATTATGATCTTAGCATAGTGGATGCAGCAGAAATATGCTACAGATCACACAATACTAGAGATTCCATGAATCTGGACCCTGATAAACTAAAATACATTCATGCAAATATATACCCTAGAAGTCATTTAATAAATTTAATTGGCTCACAAAATTACTTTTGCAAATTTAAAAACATAAAAACAAATATTACTAATTTTGCACTTTTATGGCTTTACATTCATATTTGTTTCTCTTGGTTTGAGTATCTACTATCTTTCTAGAAGTCCTACCCTATGCTGTGTACCTGTTACTCAATTCTTTAGAAGGAAATGAAAAGAAAAACTATCTTGTTCTGAAATATTTTATAGTGCCCTAAAAAGACACAAAAGCATTGAATTATAATTATCCATTATTAAATAATCAAAGATGCTACTCATTCTGGCTCATAATACAAACTCATTGTAGATCAAAATCTATAATTTGTATCAAGTTGCATTATAACTTATAATATTGACTCTTATATTTGAAATCTCCTGACCTCTGCTCATATTTTACTAATCTATTGTCAAGTTTCTCCCCATCAATAATTGTATGATTTCAGAATAAAATACAATTTAGTTCATTGCAGAGGATAACTGTCATTTTCAAATGTTCACTTCATTAATCATCAATTTGAATTGTATCACATATAATCATAATTTTAAATCAGATTATCCTAAACATAACCTCAAAAGTTAAGTGAAAATCCATCTTCATTGCTGAGTATCAGTGAACATCCAGGTTAAAGAAAATTATCCAATGCCAGTGAAAGATTTCTCCAAAGTGAGCTGAGAGAACAATTCATGAACCTTACACAGAACCAAAAAGACAAAATCTAGTTAAGAAAATCACTAAGTTGACAAATATTTAACAGAGGGATGAGGAGAAAAAGATAACACACATACACACACACACACACACACACACAAATGCCAGAACTGGAATGCAAAGAGTGATGGACTACGGAATTCAACAGATATTTAAAAAATAAGGGGACATTATGAATAACTTTATGGACCTTTATTTAACAGTGCATAAGCAATGGACAAATCTCTTGAAAGACAGAATCTATCAAAGCTTACTCAAAGGAAACACAGAACTTAATTAGCCCTGTATACAGTAAAGACATTGAATATGTAATTTAAAACACATTCAAACAGAAAGTTTTAGGCCCAGATGACTCTACTGGTGAATTATACCAAACATAAAGGAAAGAAAAAATACCACCTGTACTCAAACTATCCCAAAACTTGAAGAGAAAGTCATACTACAAAATTCATCCAAAAGAATGTTGATTCTCTAATACCAGAGAAAGCAGACCAACAAAGAATACTACAGAGCATGATCCCATATAGATATAGATCCAAAAATTCTAGCAATTCAAATCCAACAATTACATAGAAATGGTAATATGTTATGACCAACCGGAATTTATCCCAAGAATAGAATGTTCATTTAATTGTAGAAAATTAGTATTTTCACTATATTGAAAGTATAAAAAAGAAAAGCTATATGGTAATCAAGAGATTCATAAAAAGCATTTCATAAAATCTCATGTACATTCCTAATCATTATTAATAATAAGCAAGTATCAGTTAACCAACTATGGAGGGAACTTTCTCAGCCTGATTAAAAAAAATCCCCCCAAATTCTGCAGTTAATATCTTATTTCATGGTTCATGCCTGATGCTTTCTCACTAAGACTGCAAACATGATATGGATGTTTGTCCCACCACTTCTATTAAACAGTATCCTGAAGGTTCTTGTAAATGCAATAAAGCAAAAAATAAATAAAATGCATTCACATATGGAAGAAATAAAACTGTCTTTATCCACGGATATGATTGTTGATATAGAAAAGCCTATGGAATCTACAAAATAAAATACTGTATCTAATAAGTGAGGTGAGTAATATTGTAGGTTATAAACTATATAAAAAAAATCCTAATCGTATTTCTATGTGCTAGCAACTAGCATTTGACATGTTTTTTTAAAATACTATTAACAATAGTATCAGAAATATGAAATACTAGATAAATCTGTAAAAATAGGTCACAGATTTATATATTGAACACTATTAAACACAGATCAAATTTAAAACTAAAGGTTAAATAAGTGAAGAAATAGATCATCTTCATGGATCAGGATACTCAATATTCTTAAACTCTTAATTCTTTAAAAACTTTATCCATGGATTCAGGATGATTTTCTTTTAATTACTGGTCTATATATTCTGGGATGTGTATGGACCCATAATATCTAAAGCAACTTAGGGAAAAAACCTTCAAAGTTTTATTATCTTGAATGTTTTCAAGATTTCCTAAAAACTGAACCTAAGATCTGGACTCATGATTTACAGAAAGGATGCTCTCAGGGTAACAGAACAGGGAAGCAGATTAGGTTAGAGAGAGGGTCTGAACAAGGATACTGGCTAACCTATAATCCAGTCTGATCCCAAAGGGGAGTACAGGGGTGAATTACCCCACAGAATTGGTCCCATCTTGTGGTGAGGAAGGGAAGCCACCTTTTGCATATACATTTTTCTGGTCATTAGCTAATAATTGCTTCTGAGTGCAAAATAAGGAGCATAAATGTCAGAGCCAGGCAACTCCTACTGGCCAACAACAATCCTGTGGAGAGGGGGCAGCTGTCAATCTCCAGGAGCTGACACTCACAGGAGCTGAGCAGTGAGTACCCTGGCCCAATAAAGGGACTCTGGTTGGGGCATCAAAGTCATTCACTAGAAAGAGTGAGTACATGGAATTACAGACAATCTCTTTGTGGTTGTGATGATAAAATTGATATGTGAAAAGGGGATATGCACAACTAAGCTAATAATATGTAACATTTAATGAATTGCAATGTCTTGGATACAGTGTTAAAGCTTTATACTTCTGTATCTTTTTTGAAAGATTTGAGTTAAATATGCTACAGAAAAATAATTTAATCTATTCAATATTTTGGAATACTAAGTAGCCCTTACAAATCATGTTTTACTATATCAGGATATGCTAAATGTTAATGATTGATTTTCCAATCCATAAAGGCACGTTACAAAACAAAACATACAGCAAAATTTAAAGTTACTGTTTAAAAAGGATAAATGCATACATTTACTTAAACATCTTGGAATGACAAAATATTAATATGTTTATCCCTAGGTGTTCAATTAAAATTATTTTTATTTTCTATCTACTCTCTTAGGTCTCCATTTAAAAAATACTTAATTTGAAATAGAAAAGAACCACCTATTGTATATTTATATACAAAATAGTATTTGTAAAATGTACATCATTATCATAAAATTTCATATGTACTAAATATGTGGATATATAATGGGATTATTATTAAAGCATATTAAAACAACTATAATTTTGACACTCTTTAAATTTTTTAAAACATTAATTTTAGTGAGAGAGAGCAGAAGGGGTAGAGGCAGAGGGAGAGAGAGAAGCAGGCTTCCCCTGAGTAGGGAGCCTGATGTGGGGCTCAGTACCAAGACCCTGGGATCATGACCTCAGCCGATGGTAGACACTTAACTAAACCATCGAGGTGCCCCAATTTTGATACTGTAAAAAAAAAAAAAAAGCTATCATACTGTTATTTTGTATTTGATCCTAACTATGTGCTAGATACTAAGTGAAACATTTATTTTTTAATATGCATAATCTTATTTCATTTTTCTAAGACCCCTAATAAAGAGATTTTATTTTCAACCCCATTTTACAGACTTGCTCAAGGTTAAACAGTTACTAAGAAGCACATCGAGATTTGTATCCAGGTAACGGTATATCAGAGCTCTCTGACCAAAACAACGGTTCATACTCAGTTCTGATTTCTTCAATAAACTGATTTTTATCTCTTTGCATTTGTTGCTCTCTCTACAGATTTCCAGCAAATGAATCAATTTTGAGACTGCGCTGGAAAAGGAGATGAAAATATAAGTCATTAACATAAAATGTCTATTTGACCAACAGGTGTTAAAAGATCAATCATTAAACATAAAACTTTTAGCCTGGAGGCAGTGTATTTACTGGAAATGGTCTTAATCATGTAAGGCAGGACCTCCAGAGTTTACTAGCTTACAAAGAATGAAGTAGCATTACAAGGTCATGTGAGACATCTAGAATTCAATTTCTTGTTTTCTAAAAGCACAAGCACCTTTCTGTTATAAGATTCTATTTTTGAGGATTAGTCACTAACCTGCCAAGTTATCAATTATTTAGGTCAAAGCAATTATGTTGCCATCTCTGAATTGAATGCTGTCTCCCTTTTGTAACTCTTACCCACAAAAATTCCATTTATCATTTATATTTCAGGTCCATGTGACAATATCCTGAATGTACTTTCCAATCATCACTGTTTACTTTGCTCTTTCCTCTAAAATGCATGTCACTTATTGGTGATACTCACATAGCACCTAGCATTTGATGCTTTGTTTAGTAACTTTTATAGAGCATCATTAGATTATAAACTCATGGAGGACAAAAGCACATCTTTGTTTCGTTCGTAGTACATTCTACAGTGCTCCAGACTCAATACACAATTGTTGAATAAATCATGATAGTTGCTTTTAATCAGCTGCTCTTCTAAGATGCCAGAAAGGGAGTCCATTGTGATATTGAATTAGAAACATACACAAAAGACCTGCTGCTTCTACAGATAAGAGTCACTAGTTCAAAGCTCCATAGGGAACAGAGTCTTTGGAGACAGGAAAAGCCCATTATCAGAAAAACATGACAGGATCCAAAGTTTGTGCACAGAAATATGTGGCAATTTTATATTGTTGAATTTGGGAATTCATTATCATAATTTTGAATAGAGGCTGCTTGATGTTTTCTTTTTACTTGATCTCGAAGCTATTTGTTCTAGTTTGTATTAATTTCTAAGGCTGAAACATTAGAAAATACAAAATTTGAAATTTTTTTTCTCGTTTCATGGTTTAAAATCTACAAAATGTAGGTACAGTATAAAACAACATAAATACTTCAAAAGTACATCCTTTTGGTACATATCAACAAACAGGACCAAAAAAATGACTTCTGGAGTTTGAGCCTTATTATAGACGATATATGATGTGCATCAGGTATCTTGTTTTAGACACTAGAACTTAAAGAAATTTCACAGGACAGTAGATAACTTCTCACTAACAGCCTTCTATTAAAGTTTGCTCAAAAGCAGTACATTAAGTAACTGAAAGAATCAATGTAACTTTTCAAGTCCAGTGTACAGTTTTGCAAATTTGCAACAGTAATTTGTGAAAAAATTACTTCCTGGGAAGAGGTTTAAATTATTCTTATTATGGGGATTTTCATTTTTAAACTATTAACAGACTTTGATGCATGGTACAATTATTTGTTTAAGAGCATTGCTCATTGATCAGAAAAAGTGTACTGTGATTCTTTTTTTTTTTTTTTTTTTTTTGTGGGTTTTGTTGAACATGCTGCAGGGGCAGTCTGTTGTAAAGGTTTCATGTTTTATTTTCAGCATTTATGTAAGCTTCACCATGCTCATTTTCTAATATGATTAGATGGTTGTAAATAAAATGCACTGAAGCAGATACAATCTAATAATAACAATGCTGAGCAACTGGAAAGACTCTATAATAATAGCAATGAGATTCTTCAGAAAGGCAAAGAGAGAAGTACATTTCATTTGAAGTATCGATAACAAAGCAATACCAAAACCATCTGAAATATCATAAAGAGCAGGCTGTGTGCAGACTCTCCTTTCCTAATTTCATGAATTGGCTTCCATTTACTCCTCCAACCAAGCAGGAATGTACTTTTGGAAAAGCAATGCCATACTTAATCCATTCTGACAGAATCTTTAATAGTGCATTCTGGTGACAAGAGTGCTCAAATGGCTGTGGTACCCAGTGAAACAGAGCCTAATTATCTTATTAAACCATTGTAGAAGGCTGTATTTATTTATCAGTGGGAGGTGTGAAAGAAGGGCAAAAAGGAAACTTATTTGGATGAAGATTATGAAATGTGCAGTTTAACTGTCACTATAAAAATAAAATGTGCGTGGGAGACAGATTTAGAAAAAAATGTGTTGTCCTTTCTTTACTTTAAACAAAAAAAATTGCTGGGGTTAGAATACATTCTAACCTGCTATTTTTTTTTAACATTTTAAATGAATTTTTTGAGCAAGTAGGAAAGTAATCACTTCCATTTCTATTTAAATATTTTAAATTATATTTTCAGAAAAGACTATGAGGACATTTTTCATTGCGATAACTGAGTTCACCAACAAAATGCCTTACTTAAATAAAAATTGTAGTAACATTTTCTATGACTATAATCTTTTGTAGCTTTATCTTTTATATATTTTCGCAAAAGTAATACAAACAGGCTGCATGCCTGGTCTAAAGATTTCCTTGAAGAAATAATAATTTTAGGTGATTAAATTGGTAAGTTTTTAGTTTGCAAACAGTGAGTGATTAAGAAGTAAATGTTTTAAATTCCTCCTGTGTATCAACTATCATATGTACATTACCCCTCTTACTAGGTTTATGTTGGTTGTACTCCATTTCCTTTTCCTTTTTGTATTAACCCTTTCTTTTTCTTATATTTGTTATTGTCTTAACATATTTGTTTCAAGCCTATAATTTAACTCCATTTTTTTTTTCAACATTGGAAAACCATGTTGAAAGCCTTTGATCATCATTGTAAGACACAGGATGGGCATCTTTGTGCTAGGAAAGAGTTCTAGGACACCCCTATTTTTCTTTCCCCAAAATTCACAAAAAACCTGCATCCACACACACCTTATTTGGAATTAATGATCCCTTCTTTTTTCTCATGTGTTCAGTTTTGTCATATTCCTATAGCTTGACTAAACACTGTGGATTCCAAATAATCATTTGTATTATTACTTGCTTTTTCTGTTAATTATGAGTTACTTGAAGCTAAGAAACATGTTAAACTACTCTTTCACCATAGCTAGGATAGTAATGAGTAAGGCTTCACTATACATTTGTGAAAGGATTGTATAGAGAGACCAAATGTATATGAGAGCATTTTTAGTATACCACCATAATTTTTATATTAACCTCCACATTTTTGGTACCTTTTCTCCTGTACTTATCTTTCCTTCTCACTAGATAACTATGGCAATATCTATTCAGAGTTATAAACTTGTTGAAAATTCTTCCTCCTCTTGTGAAATATATAGCAACTTTCTATTTTTAAAAATGTAATTAAGGAAGAACATAGGTAAATGTAAAACATATTATCACAGGGAGTTATCTTCTAAAAGTCAATTATTCAGAAAGACAAAACAAGGCAGTTTATTTTAGAGATCTGGCATGTTAAATTTCATCATGAGCTGAGTATTTCTAATAAAGCTATATACATCCTCTTGAAAATAAATGGCTTAAGTTGCAAAGGCAGTCAGGTCTTTTATAGCCCAGTAGACTACCAAAACCTGATGTGCAATTGGAAGCTGATTAATTAATTTTATGCACATGGCTAAGTTATCTTCCTCTTTTTTCATCAGAGGTATAGTTATTGAATGTGTATATAAAATAGGAGTAATTGTAAGCATTCTTTCTAAGACCAAGCATGGATATAAAGCAGAATAGTTTAGTTGAATTTTCGAGAAGTAAGGTTTTTGAGTATTTTCCTCAAGGAAGCTTCCTGTACCTACTCAATTTTTAATTTTCTAAGATATAAACTTAAGGAAAAAAATACATATAATATTAGATACCAGAGTGTTCTTGGAGTCTGAGTCAAAAGAAAGGGTTTTGTCGCTTTTGCTACGACTTATTATATAGATGACATTGGTTAAGCTACCCATATTTCCTCTGCATCATTTCCCTCATGCACAGTAAAAAGATTAAACAATGCTAACTACTTCACAGATTTTTAAAAGTTAAAAAAGGTAATGAATGTAAAGAAAATATGCAGTGCCTGGGGTGCCTGGGTGGCTCAGTGAGTTAAGCCTCTGCTTTCAGCTCGGGTCCTGCCCGGGGTCTTGGGATCGAACCCACATGGGGCTCTCTGCTCGGCGGGGAGCCTGCTTCCCCCTCTCTCTCTGCCTGCCTCTCTGCCTACTTGTGATCTCTCTCTGTCAAATAAATAAAATCTTTAAAAAAAAGCGAAAGAAAATAGGCAGTGCCTGACTAAACACTAGATGAAGAAAATGATTATTTTATTTTCGTAGATGCTTTTAATAGTATTAATATTACTAAAAATGACTCATGGATATAATCAAGCATGCCTATTTTTACCATTAAACATCACTCAAAAAGATAGAAAACAAAGTACTAAAATTGAACATAGGAACCTTTTCACTTAAAATTGCAAATTATTGTTTACCAGCCTTTCAGTAAGTTTGTATTTTGTTTCATTTATATAACTAGGAGCATATGAGAGGATTTAAGAGCATAGAAAATTTAATACGTATGGTTAATGTGTTGTTTATAAATTTGTAAATCTTAAATGATTTAATTTTATATTTGTAAATTATTTTGTGTTCATGAAAGTGCTTTAATCATAAATCCAATTTCAAGGATCCTAGCATGGGGGTCTTTGCAAAGTTAAAATTTATATCTGAATGCATAACATTAATATGCAAAAAATAGCAAAATCTAATTCAAATAGGCACATTCATGCATGCACAGGCTGTTAGTGAAGGCTATTTTTTCTCATGCATAATAATGTTAAATAATCTTTCTCAAAATAACAAAAGCAAAGATTTGCTCAGTTGGGTCTTTTGTCTCATTTATTTCATAATTTGTTGGATTTACACTTAAGTCATAGAAATTTTATTTCCCATGAAAACAGAGTAAATTCATGTAATTATTTACTAATGTCTACAATGCCTCAGTTTTGTTTGATTCCCCTGTACGTTAACAAACATACTTTGGTTGATTGAAACATCTGGAAGCATAATTCATTACATGAGCTCTTTTCTCCTTTTTCTTTCAGAGAGAATGCAAAAGAAAGAGAATTTCCAAGACATTTTTATTCTCCTATGGTGTCAGGAAATATTGATCCCCTCCATTTTACTTAAATAATTAATTCTTGATACGTTTGCTTGATCATAGCATTATATGAAACCTACATATCTGGGGCAACATTCTTTTCTGACTCTGAACTAGATTTCTATACATTATAAAATCCAAAATGATTAACATGATTCTATATAATAACAAATTTGTAGTTCAGTGTATATAACTGTAAGTAGAATGGAAGTAAACCTGGGTAAGAACATTGCCCCCCCTTTTTGAAATTACCTACTCTCCTATTTCTACTTATTATTACTGAGGTTTTATTTTTGTTAGGTAGACAAAAAATTTTAGCCCATATTTTAGGTGAGACATACCAAAGGATAAAGCCCTATCAAATCTGAGATGAAGGAAAAGATATCCTATTTTCTTATATGCCACCTTCCTGAATCTAAAGCAGAGAAAGTGATTTTCAACCTGTTAGCCAACTGTAGAGGAAGGATTGGAGTTTTCTCTCCCCAAGCATGTGGGAACTATGTGGATACTTGAAAGAAAATTGAAATTATTCCTAAAACAAGATGCTTTGGCAGGAAATGGCCATGTATATGTTAGGCCCTAATAGCAGAAGAGTCCAGATAGGTAGTGTGCATATGGCTTATCAAAAAGAGGAAAGCAGCATGTAATAATCCAATCTTAGGCCATAAATCATGCATATATATGAAAGATTTAAAAAGAGCTAGCAGGGCACTTTCTTAGGTTAGATATTATTTTAAGTACACAAAAGGTCTTTTTGAATCACAATTACCTAAAGAGGTAAGTACTTTCTTAGCATCACTCAAAATGTTAATGATACAATGGTGATGTATTTGATAACAGGATATTAAGAAAGAACAAATTTAATATGTACTTTACGTTGTGTTTTTGGTGTTCACGTGTACATGCACACAAAAACCTGGTGCTCCCAAGGCAAGCAGTAACAAAGCTTAGTGGAATCATCGGAATAAGCAACAATGTCAGTTACATAACAGCTAATCCTAGCTATTCATGAGGAATAGAAAGAAAACCTTGTAAATCCCAAAATTGGCACTCTAGTTTTATTATTTAAGTGATATGTGCTTGACAAAGATGACAGAAGTTCAGTGTTCTGCAACAGTTAGCTCTTAGTACACAGTTGTCCAGCTCATTGGCCACATTTACTCAAAGAGAATAAATTTGACAATTTAGTGGGCATTAGTCCATTATCTCACCCCAAAATGTAAAATCTAATGAAAGGATGATAAAAACTTAATTCTTCATCTGGTTTAGACTAAAATATATGTTAAGAGGTTTTGCTCATTTTTAGATGCAACATGAACACAACAACCTAGTATGCCAATCTCAGAATATTTTCATTTAAATTTATGTGGAGGTTTCAGTGAAGTACGAGGAAAAAACAAATTACATTTTTGTCATCATCTTAAGATTTACTCAGATATTAGAGTTCTGGGGAACTAATTTAAAATGTTGATCCTTAAGTATCTTTTAGTATGGGCTTTGGGCTTTGGCAGGATTCCAGAACCACATATAGTTTGTAACAAAATATGCATCTGAAGAAAGCTGGTAGAAAACTGTTAACAATAACTTCACAGCAGTCTGTGTCGAGTAGTTTTAGTTTGGCAGTGTAGTACAGGGAGATACCTCTTGCCAAAAAATCTTTTGCTGAGGTACGTATGGGGAAAGTCAGTGTACTCACAGCATGCAAATTTCAGTATTGATAATAAACTCTACATATGTACTGTGTGTGGTCTTTGTGGGCATTTGAGTACATACTTGCCAGAATTTGCCAAGTGCATTTTGACAGTTCTAAAATATTTATTTTAAAGTGACATATCTTGGCTTATGAACACTTATTAATGCTATCTGAAGTTAAACATTGATTGAGAATAATTGGACAAAATAAAATACCAATAAGAGGGAAGGGTCCTCACATATGTAACCGCCAAGAGAAGATTAAATCAGAGAATGAATTAGAGTGCATACTTTGTGGGAGTATTGAAATTTATTGTGAAGCTATACCTCAAATGATTTAGACACATGAAGTCAATGCATAAAAATGGAATCACCTGAAGGATTTTTAATTTATAGTTGTTGTATATAAAGACAGATTCTCAGAGCCCAACTCAGAATAAGATCTAGAAATTGCTGAAAAGATCTAGTTAAGAAATTACTGAAAAATATGGGACAGAAATAAATATGATGGGGATAGCTAGGCAAGAAAGAACAAGAGGGAAGCTGACTCTAACCCAGCACACAGATGAATATGACAATTTTATAAAGGAAATAAATTTAAACTCTAACCTAAAAAATATAACTAGAAAAAAATAAGTTTTTACAATGAATATCCAGCATTGCCTTATGCTATAAGATGAGACAGTGAACAACTGGGTACTTAGTTTCTAGGGTTATTTTCCCCATCATTATTCCAAAATAAACTTAAAAGCTAAACTGTAAGATATGGATAATTGATTTTGTCTATTCTCTAAACACATCCAACAGAAGTTTCAGAAAATATACCATGAAGTATTGCATGTCCCTATTAGTCATTTATGCAGACTTTTGCAGAGGTATATTTGACCTCTTTTATTCAAATGGTAATATAGTAGTAATGAGAATAAATTTAAACCTAAAGAAATAAATACACTTAAGAGAAAGAGTTCATATTCATAAAGAAATGGATATAGGCACTGTTTATGGGTTTCTGTCTCCATTCATAACTAGTAAATTATTCATATAATGTGGATTAATAACTCAAGACTTTCAGATTGTGGTTGTGGTAAAAAGATTTCAATGTTGTTATATGTGCAAATTTATAGTGTTGGGTTTTTTGTTTCGGATTTTTTTTTTTTTTTTTTGGTATTTATATGCTCTATCTTTAGTAGAAATTGTGTAAGTAGAGAATCTAACAGACAGGAGGACCAAAAGGATATTCTATTAGTAGCTTTTTCTGTCACTTGGATGGAATTTAAATTGTCCCACTGCATTTGAATATCTCCATACCATCATGTTATTGTGCTCTCACTTAAGGCTATAAAAATCATACAAAATTCCCGTTTGTAATGTCAACACTAAAGATTAGTTTCTTCATAATCTCATGAACACCTTTCCAGAAACACCCCTGTGATTGCTTAGCTTCGAGACAAATTCTTTAACACTTCACACCAGATTTCTGCCATTTTGTCACTTCTTCAAGAACTCTATAGTTTTCTCCACCATGACACAACCAGAGAACGGTAATATCAGGATGAGCATGATCGCTCTAGTCAGAGTCATCTATCCATACCGTAGGCTAGTCCTTCTGAGCTAGTCCTTCTGAGATGTGGTTTCATATCTTCAGTACATATCAAAGGCACACTGCTAAGATCCAGAAATCTGCTATACAGGTATTGTAAAGCCAACACAAGACTATGTAGCCCGACCCAAGAAGCTGGCTACTTTTGTCATCACCTTGTATATTCCATATATTTGTATAAACTGAGCTCTTTCTCCCATTATAAAAGTACAATAATAGGGACGCCTGGGTGGCTCAGTTGGTTAAGCGGCTGCCTTCGGCTCAGGTCATGATCCCAGCGTCCTGGGATCTAGTCCCACATCGGGCTCCTTGCTCAGCAGGGAGCCTGCTTCTCCCTCTGCCTCTGCCTGCTTCTCTGTCTGCCTGTGCTTACTCTCTCTCTCTCTCTCTCTCACAACAACAAAAAAAGTACAATAATAGCAGTTAGCTTTTATAAAGTTACTATATGTCAAACCCAATGCTTGATACCTGAAGCTTTTTATAATTATAATCTTCACAATCACCCTAGTGGGATGAGTTACTATCCCATTTTTAGCTAGGAATACTTCAGGTCAGGTAGGGTAAATGATTTGCTTCAAGATACATAGAGAATAAGTATCAGCTCTAGAATCAAACTCAGGTCCTCCTCATACCAAAACAAATAGCCACGCCTCCCTCCCCTCTTGTTTTTTTTTTACTGTGCCAAGAGCCTAAACACTCCAAAAATCCTACGCTCCCTTTATTGGCTTCAATACTCAAGGTAATGTTTTAAACACACTTTTAAAAAATTAAATTAATAAAATATAAATAATACTTTTTATATAAGTAAAAGACCATATGAATATTTCATTTAGTCTATACTTACATGGCAGAGAAAAAGATAGTAGATGGAGTGAGTTTAGATTCTCAACACCTCAGCTGCTTGATCTGAAAGATGCAAATTATGAAAATTGACTTGAGGTTGCTCTTATTGTGTTTATAAAAACAGAGTCCAGGTTTTAGAATTAAAAAAAAAAATGTTAAACAACTTCACTCAATCATGGTACACTGTTAAGAGCACAAAGAACCAAGAAGTTATTTTTAAAAGCTTTAGGAGCAATGACTGTGGACATAAAAACTCCTAAATGCAAACTGATCATAAACCATTAGACCGGGACTTTTAATCACCACTGCAATTATTATTAGTTTTATACAGACTAAGTAGAGTTCATTAAGACCATCTCTTTTTTTAATCCTATAATATTTTAAAAGTATCTATTACTGAAATTGTCATTGCCAGTTTTATGACCCAGGCAATATGAGCCTATTTGGGTCACTATAAATCCTGTTGCTTTGATCCCTTTATCTCAGGGAACACAACACAAAAACTTAGAAGCTTTAGATCAAATTTTAACTCATTCCTTCACAAGGAAACGTATTAATATAAAATATTGTGCTAGCATTGACTTTCCAGCATGGAACAAATTTAGTATCTAAAAACATTTAGTAATATCTTGCTTATCTTAAAAAGCTATAATGGTTACAACACTAGGCTCCGATGCAAATTTTCTTTTTTTCTTTTTCATTTGGTAAAAAATAATTTTCATATTATTTGCAATTTTCCCCGTAGTTTTCACATTTAATAACAACACAAGATTTCATCATGTGGAACAATAACTTATTTAACCCTTCCTCCCCTTAAGGTTAGATAGTTCAATATAATAATATGATTGTCAGTGTGATTTTTATTTTTTAGTTATTTATTCTGTTACAGTACAATAAATAAATTATATAAACAAATTTGGCTACTATTAAGGCTCTCTATACTTTACATACTTCATTCACTCATTCTCTTATTCCTTGTTGAGTGCTAACTATTTGATGGTGCTATTCTTGGGACTGGTGAAATAAAGGATGAATAATACATGATCTCTGAATTCATGGAGTTTCTTCTAGCAAGGATGGGCAAATCCATGAACAAATATGCAGGAGATAGCCTGAAAACCTTGCATTGCAATTCAGTCCTAATATTCCCTTAAGGATAAATTAAAATAGGGAGGATGCATTCATTGTAGGCTGTGGCATGACTATGCCTTTCCAAACAGTTTTAAAGCACAACAAACACCCTGATGTAGAATGTTTCATTTTATTGTCACCTCTCCTTAAATTATCAGGTATATCTTGTGCCTTAGTACACACAATACATCGACTTAGTGACACATTATAGCAGCTTCAATCTTAGAACTCTGTGGCAAATATAATTTCCTTTATTTGCCCATCCACACGATATTTTACAAGCACATTTACATTACTTTTTATTTCTCAGTTTTCCATCAAAATATCTAAGTCCTTGCTCCTAATTTAGTGGAACAGCATGGAATATTTTTAAGACTTTTTATAACATTAATTACATGTTATTCTATCTCAAAGTTTAGATTTTAAAGTACTAACACTAACACTCCAATTTATTGAAAAACTGGAAGTCAATCTGACACCATATTAAATTAGTTTAAATTATAATTGTAATGCATGTTAAACTATTAGCACCATGTTAAATAACAGCTTGGTTCACACATTGCTGTCGATTTTCTTTACTAGCTGAAGTGGGGTTGCCATTTGCCAATAGTTTAAATGCACGTTGTAAGTCACTCAGCCCATAGCTTTAAATGCACTCATGATAATTTAAAACATTTCCAAGAGACGTGCATTATTTCAAACATCACGAATAAGGGTAAATTTTCCTAATATTGTACAACAGATTATTTCAAACACACACAATTAAAAATTACATGCAGCATGCCACAAGCTATTAGCTTAGTCAGGGTAAGCCTGGAGCTAAAACAAAGTAAAGGAATCAAGTGGAACGCTCACAACACCCACCAAAGGAGGTAAATTTTAAGAGGGAGATTTAAAGAGGGTGAGGAATAAACTACTGAAAGAGAATCGTGAGCAAATGCAAGGCTATGTTCTTATTAGAAGTGATCACTTGATACAGTGAAATTGCATTTTTATGAACTTGTGTTAAAAAATTAGACAAAATCACACCTTCGTAAAAATCTATGATACGACTATTTTAATCAAACTCTGGGGCATTTTAAGTTGTAGTAATGTTTCTCCCAAGTTGGCACAGTGACAGACACCAGGGGAAATATGGCCATGTTTTTAAATAGACTCCTAATATTGAGTGACCTCTGGTACTGAACGTTCCATGTTTCCTTTCACTGCGAAGGAAGGTTTGTGCATTTTCAAAAACTGACAATTGTCACAAAGGAGCCAAAGAATAGTTATTCTCTGAACCTTGAAAGTGACTTTTGTGTGGCATGCAGCAAAATAGGGTGAGCATTTACCTTGTGGAACGTTTCAGTTTTTCAGGACAAAGCTATGTTATTAAGTAGCTAAAAATTTATAAAAATTCAGGGAAGTTTAAATCCATATGCACTCTTGGAAGAGACATTTTATTATAACAAGAAAAATGTGTTGATCTAGAGGGGAGTGATTAGGTCATTTGTCAAATAATGTTACTGTTTCTGATAACACTTACAGGTCGCATACGCTTTTCAAATCTCAAGAGAAGTAAGCTTGCTCAAATGGAACTTACCCACCTGAATTCATGCGATTGATTGTTATGAGTAATTTGAAACATTCTGTAAAACATTTTAAACCATTCCCTTTATGAAGGAAAAAAAGTGTGAAATTAAAAAGTTAAAGTGTTTTTATTGAATAGTTTTAATTAGGAGGATAATAATTTATTGCATTTTCATTCTGAGCTGGACAATGTGCTATGGGTTTATACATGGCTTATCTCATTGTCAAAATAATCTTGTGGCATGGGAACTAATGTTATCCCTACTCATATGTAAGACACAAAGGTCAAATAAGACTATCTAGGTTACCCAAACTCTTGCCCCTGCGTAAAATATGTGAATAGATTTCCATCATTTTGAAGGAGCAATTGTGTTCTAAAAAAATTAATAAATCTAAAATAAGCTTAAGCTACTCTTAAAATCTTTCACTGTCTGAAATAGATCATTCTTTTTAAATGTCACTAAAACCAGAAATGTTGTTTAGATTATTCCTTAGGTGTTATTTTTGGGTATATAAACTGGAAATAAGTTCTTAAGGTTATTGAATATTTAGTTCCTTTATCATGTATCATTTTAAAAATAAAACATCTGTTTATCTCCTTAAATGTAATTTTGAAAAATCCCTCTCCTTGGAGAAATAGTTTTCTATTACAAAAATGAAAAAGTGATAGAATGGTAAAAATAATAATGATAATAGTAACTAAATCTATAGTTCATTTACTCGTTGACATGAACGGTGTTAACAGATTTTCACACATTGTCTAATTATATTTTCTAATGATTATCAAGTGTTTGCAGGGTTTCCCATAATTCCCTGGTAAGGGTATTGAGAGACTGTCTTAATGTTTTACCAAAAACCACACTCCAAGTAACCAAACTGACTCTGTAACCATACTTTTTGTTTTAGCAACTATTTTTTCTTAGTCACTCTAATTTCCCAAGGAAGGGATTTCCAGTACTCATTTAGATATAAGTCAACATGGTAAACATCCATCTAAATAATAAATTTAGGGGCAACCTGGGAGGCTCAGTCAGGTAAACTGCTTTCAGCTCAGGTCATGATCCCAGGGTTCTATAATCCAGCTCTGCCTGGGGCTCCCTGCTTGGTGGAGAGCCTGCTTCTCCTCCCCCCCTGCTTGTGCTCTCTCTCTTGCTCTCTCTCAAATAAATAAAATCTTAAAAAATAAATAAAAATGAATAAATAACTAATAAACTTCGGAACCCATTTTGAGAGATCAAAATTGATTTATTGCTTATGAGGAAACTGGTTCCTAAATTTTTTAATGATTTATTTATTTGAGAGAGAGAGGGAGAGAGATAATGAGCCAGGGAACGGATGAAGGCAGAGGAAGAAGCAGACCATGCTCAGTGTGGAGCTTGACGTGGGCTCGATTTCACGACCCTGACATCATGACCTGAGCCAAAGTCAGATGCTTAACTAACTGAGCCACCTGGGCACCCCTCACTTTTAAATTTTTTAAGTGAATTTTGACTTATTTTAACAATATACTTACAATATAAATAGAATAAATTTTAGTTTGGAGTAACTGCTTGAAGATTTGAAAACATATAAAATAATTTTTATATTTCTTGAGTTTATAATTCTTGCACTTATACATCATTTATCTCCTTAATGGAATCAATATTTTATATACATTCTAAATAATTTGAAGGCAGTAATGAATCTTTGTGACTCCTTTGCCATCTAGAATCTAGTGATTTTTGCATAAAAATTATAAAATTCTATTTAATCTTGATAGAAAAATACAACTACTGAAATAGAATCCCAAAATAAGTTTTCTAAGTGACTTTTTAAAGAAACTTAGTTTAATAATAATTAAAAGAAAAGAAGTTAAGTGTTTAGCTGAGTGTTTCTTTTCATAAAACAATAGGAGAAAACCTTAATTTTTGAGGAAAGTGTTTTTTCAAGAAAATCCACAAACTAGGTAATTAATGACTATTTAAATTAGTGTGGGGTACATCTGGCTCCTTGCTCAGCTGTGAGCCTGCTTCTCCCTCTGCCTCTGCCTGCCACTCTGTCTGCCTTTGCTCACTCCTGCACTCTCTCTGACAAATAAATAAATAAAATCTTAAAAATAAATAAGTAAATAAATAAATAAATTAGTGTGGGTGTAGAACTGAGAAAGTTAAAAAAGAATGATTGTGTTAATATTCTTTTGAATCTATAAAATATTAGTTAGAAATAAGATTTTCCAAAGTGTTATACCATTACTTATTCCATTATTTTTGTGATAGGTATCTCAGATGTTAGTAATGAAAAAATGGAACCATTTCAACATTGATATAATGACAATTATGGGTCAAAGCCGAGACTTAAAATTGGCTCGTTTAACAACTGGAATTTGTAATTAGACACTTTTTAACTTGACTGATATAGATTCACCTTGAAAACTTCTAAGGCCAGATCTAAAATATAGGCAGTATTTTAAAAGTTTAATTATGTGAAGATTGATTTGCCAACTAATGAAATATAAAAACATGCAAGTCATAGATCATAAAATATTATCCAAAAAGCATTGTTATTTTGTGTAAATAAGGAGAAACAGATTGTATTAAATATGCTGTTGAAAAGAAATTTCAGTTAAACTTGCACTTACTATCAAGAATTAGTTCAAAAGTTATGTTGATTTTTAAGGTTAAGTCCTATTTATTAAACAACATTAAGTGTTAAGCAACACAAAGTAACAATGTCTTTTATCCTCCTATTGTTATATCTATTGACAATAAAAAATGATTAATATGATTATATACAGCTTAGTATATAAACCCTGAGACTTCACATCGTACCTGAAACATGAATTCATCTCCTGTAAAACTTTAGTTTATGAATAGCTTAATGGCAAGATTATGCTGTCACATGGCATGCATATAATAATAATTGTTTAAATGAATGCATTAGACTAAGACAAAAGTTTTACAAATAAATATTTTTACAACTACGGTTTTCTATCCTGACCTGTACATTTGGAAACTTATGCTAATGTTACAAAATTATCCATATCCGAGCTCTATCTCAAGAGTCTCAAGTTCAGTTCTCTGGTATGTGGCAGTGACACTGAAAACAGCATGAAGTATCAAACTTCAACATGTTAATCACATAATTGGACACATTCTCAATTCATTTTAAGTGTCTTACTCCCCCCCCCCTTTTTTTTTCCTGTTACAATTAGGAAATCTGCCAGTGCTGTTCATCAAATATTTCGAGCTTTCTGACTAGGAGATTTAGGGTACAAGTGTACTTTATGCCCCCACCAACCCTGCCCCTGCCAGCCTCTGTGGAAGTTATTTTTAGTCATGTGATTTGTCTTAACCAACCTGTGAGTGAGAACATTATATATAACTTCTGAGTGCAAGCGTTTAGAAGTAGAGCACAGTTTACCCTATTTCCTTTTTTCCTAGGTTGGGTATTTAGGGACTGCGTTTTAACTCAGAGCTCTCTTCAGCCTGTGCCTGCAAGTAAGGGACTCCCTGCTGTCACTTATTCAACTTGCAGCATGAGCAACATGGGAATTTACTTTGCTAAAACTAGGAGATCCTGGAACACTATATTACTGCAACAAAACCTATACTACCCTGACAGGTAGTGAAAATAGATATTCTGTGAAATCACAGATACTCTGTGAAATCAAATGTGAATTGATTTCCCATCCCCTGCACCCTGCCCTCTAGTGACCATCAGGTTTTCCTTTAGAGTTCAGGGGATGGGTAAAATAGGGGATGGGGATTAAGGAGGGCACTTGTAATGAACCCCAAGTGTTGGATGCTGTTGTTAAATCACTGCATTGTATACCTGGAACTACTATCATGCTGTACAGTAACTAACTGGAATTTAAAATAAAATCCTAAAAAATAAGTGGTTTCAAATGATCTAATTTTAGTATGTAGTGGAATTCACATTGCATTTAATTGCTACAAATGGTTCTCAGTTAATATGCTTCATTAAAGTATGAATTTTCTTCAAAAATCTGTATCAATTGTCAATCCTGCTATTGATTAACCAATATTAATAACCTAAAAAATATGAATTGATTTCACAGAGTATCTGTGATTTCAGATACTATATTCTAGGAACAACAGATATTCTGTGAAATCAAATTCATCAAAACAGATAAACAGTAAAGAAATGATTATTTGACAAGAAAGACGTTTCTGTGTGGTTGCCATTAAAAAGAAAAAGATCTTGGAGCTGATCCCCAAGTGAACTAGGATCCTGAATAGTGTGTAATACCTGCTTACTTAATAATCAGCCTATATAATTGGCCCATGCATAGTGACGAATTAAATCCAAATTGCTGAAATCACTAAGCTGTAAAAAAAAAAAAACAAAGTTAAAAAACACTGTCTACAGACCAGAATAGTTTCAATCTGTGTTATTTTCTTCTGTTACTGAAGTGTTCAATAATGTCTTCTAATCATTCCTTTAATGCAAGCATTGAATTTGCTGTATAAACAACACAGTTGTTATGTACACTTTTATAGTGCATTGTGTGGCTGTGAATGTTTTTCTTTTTTTTTTTCTGAAAACTCTTTCCACTTAACTCAAACATACATTCTTAAAAAGCAGCCTCATGAATTCAGAAACAGTAGAATGGTGGTTGCCAGGGCCTGGGGATTGGGGGAAATAAGGAGATCTTAGCCAAAGGGTACAAACTTCTAGTTAGAAGATGAGTAAGTTCTGAGGATCTAATATACTGAAGAGTGACTTATAGTTAACAACTCTGTCTTTACATACTTTAAGTGCTAAGATAGTAGACCTTAAATGGTCTTATCACCCACACAAAAATTGTAATTATGTAAGGTTGATGGACATGTTAAATAACCACAGTGTGGTAATCACTTGGCAATGTATGTGCATATCAAATAATCTTGCTGTGTACCTTGAATTTATATAATATGTCAAGTATATCTCAATGACGCTGGGGGGGGTAGCTGATGCAATCATATTTTTCTTCTATATTTTATAAAATTAGTGTTATAATTTACTTAGCAATCTTATAAAACAGCCTAAAATATCTTATGAATGCCCTGGTAGATTATTTCCCCCCCAAGTTTGTCTAATTTATTCACATTTTATTAAGCTCCTTAATAGCTCATAAACTCTATTCATAAAGGGAGTTAAAATGGATACTGCAGGAAAAAAAAGACAAATTTAAATTACACAAAGTGTTCAAGGAAAGGTAACTGTTTGAGAGACCCCTTTCCAGTGAGATACAAAGGATGAGTGACATTCATTGGAGGGACAACCTAACAAGCTTCTACAGATTATAGGCTATGGCATAGACATTACAGAAAACATGTAATTTATCTCATTCTTTTCCTACTAAGCTATGTCACTAAATGGCAAGTACGTTTAAGTGT
>ML093440.1:63063-73732 GCA_003697995.1 Taxidea taxus jeffersonii | reverse complement strand
TTTTTAGTCTTTTAAGTTTTTATTTAAATTCCAGTTAGTTAACACACAGTGTGATATTAGTTTCAGGTGCAAAGCCCCTCTTTTTAAAAAATACATGTCCAGTGATTCTCTTTTCTCATGGTTTTTATTCATTTTTAATAGTGGCAGCTTACTTTAGTAAGAAACCAAGAATTCAAAAGTAGTCATATAATACAAAGGCATTTAAATGATTCACTTATTGATTTTAACCCCTCCCTCTTAACAAAAGCACAGATTTTTTAAAGAGATCTGAGCTTAATTAAACATTGCTGCCATGCATGATATTAGTAAGTTATAGAAACTAATTCTAGGACAAAATAGTGGTATCCTGGCATTTAATTTTAGAGAAGTATCTATTAAACTACAACATGCGAAACAATATTTATTCATTTTCTGAAATAGACATTTAAGAAGCTGATTAAAGAATAATACACATTTATGCCAATTCAGAATTCAGTACTTCTTATTTAAGGAAGAGAATACATTGGGATTTTAATGTCATTTTCCATAGTTTTATTAACCACATCATAATTACATTATTAGGTTAGTTAATTTTAAAATTCCTAAATGTTTTAAAATAAAAAAAATTTTAATTTGTAATGTACTAACTTGTAATATAGATTTTCAATAAATAGCAACAGAAAATAACTTTTTTTTTGAATGAGGCACAGTTAAATATTTTACATTCGATATTCTTTCATTTAATGAAAAGAGTGACTTCTAACCACAAATAAAAAACAAGTGTGGAGAGAGAGTTTGTATTCTTCTCCGTCATCCACATTTTAAGGGGAAAAATTTTTATTTGAGAGTTAAAGCTGAAATTAGACTTGATTTTATACTTCCAGTAATGTGTTTTATTTTTAAAAACTCTAATAATCAATGAAACTTTAAAAATTTTGACGATTAGTACTACCAAAATGAAGTCCTATAAATGCATTACCCTATAATAAATTTGTACCACTTTCTTGTGTGATATTTTATATAAATGTAGATTAAATATAAATGTAAAGAATAATAAAATTATAATAATGAAATCCAATCCTCTATCATTTAGAATGGAACCAAAATAAAATTCTTTCCAGGTCCATTTTCCCTGAGGATAAATTCATACATCAAAATGTCATGATATCTATATTGCAATTTTTGTCCAGACCTTTTGCAATGCAAGGTTTTACATGATACCAATCCATCAAGATTCTATATCATTATGTTATGTCAGCCTAAAGTCCCTGAACATGATTCTAAAACTGCACCCTCTCTGTGAAGAGTATAGAGAATCATCCCAAATAGCATGAGTATTACTGATTGAAATTAGAGGAAGAAATGTAAGACTCCTCTTATTGGTATACAGAAATATATCAATGAATAGGATTTTGTAGTTGAATTGTGTCAGCATAACAAGTAACTACATTTGGTAAAACTAATACATTTAGGAAAAACAAAGTTTTAAAACTGTCATAAAATATAGCTCATCAAAGCTACAGCAAGCACGCAACAACTATTTTGTCTTACCCTGTGATAGGAGAGAGACACCAATTCCAGACCATGGGTGTTTCATGTTACATTTAAATGGAAATTAAATGTAAAAAGAAAGGGACAGTTGTTTTTTGTTTTGTTTTAACAAGAACATATGAGAAAGACAAGATGAAAACATTCTTCTTCTATATAGTACATACAAAGCATATTTTACCCAAAGAAGCCATTTGTCTAAGTTTCAAGGATGACAGAGGTAGAACGAGCAACTCAAAGAATGCAGGTTCAGAGAAAATTTGTCCAAAGACCTACCTATTTTAAACGATTTTCAACTATCTAGGATCTGGGAATTGATATTAGTTAGCTGGTGAATCTAAGGATTTTAATATAATCATGAAAAGATTAAATTAAAACATTAGTTCATATTAAGGAATTCTATCCATGTTAAGAATAAGGTATAAATACAGGAAAACCTTAAAAATATATTTTTAGCATTAAAGAATAATCTATTTTGAAGAAAGAACAACTTAAGGGGAGAAGATAAAATTAGAATAAAGTTATTTCAGATTTTGTCAGCACAGTGTTAACTTAAGCGTTCTTTCATTGTAATAGAACAAGTGACCTAGGATGTCCTCTCTAGTAGTGCAAACAAGGAAACAATTCCTCTTTGAAATGAAATATTCTGTCACTTAATTGTAGCCACAGAATTTCATGTACATACTCTTATTTTAGAAGAAAACTACTACAGTTTCATCCTAAAGGGCCGAGCTACTGATCGCTCTGATAGTAATCTGCCCAAAAGCAGACAGGTAGGCTGCAAATTTTTAGTATTATTTCTTTTCTTTCTTTTTTTTTTTTATTTATTAGAGAGAGAGCTCAGGCAGACAGAGTGGTAGATAGAGGCAGAGGGAGAAGCAGGCTCCCTGCCGAGCAAGGAGCCCGATGTGGGACTCGATCCCAGGACGCTGGGATCATGACTTGAGCCGAAGGCAGCTGCTTAACCAACTGAGCCACCCAGGCATCCCTAGTATTATTTCTTAATGCTCTTTTCGTAAATAGATCACTTTTCCTTGTCTCACCCCCAAAATTAAAACAAGTTGGTTGGTGACTCTTCCCAACAAAGCTTTATATCCATAGCACATGTAGAAATTAATGTTGTGACCTTATATTATAAATCAAGTGGTGAAACCAGTGACTCCAAAAATAAAGCTGAGTGATCCCAGACTGTCCTGAAAAAAATATCCATCAGATAAGACAATCCTAACATTTACTTACAAAAATGGGTTTCAAGTGAAACTCTGAAACTCAGATCAATTGGCAATTTCTGGAGGTAAGGACCATTTGGTTACCTTAGCTTTTAAATGCTCATTTGAGTGTCATCTAGGAGTTAAAGTTGCACTTGATTGTTTCCGACAATGGTGCACTCAATGTAGGCAAATGCATACAAAAAGAGGAGGAAGCAGCAGCCTAGGACATGTGAGAAGAAATAGCTTTAGACAGCCTGAATTCAATTCTGAATTCAGAAACTCTGAATACACTAAAAATATTCCTGTCTAGATCTAGATATGGCACTCAGACAGATTGGCAAGCAATAGATTAGAATGAAAAAGATAATGAGAATTATGGCAATGCTATTTTGGCTATAAATTCTCATTAATTGACACAACATTACACTACTATGTCCTATAAGAGAGGTTTTAAAGAATGTTTTCTAGTAGTTGGTTCTGACTCCAGAAAAATCAAACAGACAGCAAAATGTTGCTTCTCTATGCTCCCACTCCCCACTCCCCGCATGAAAATATAATTTTGAATGATTTGGAACAGATCTTCATTCAGCAGGTGAGCCTTGCTAGAGTGATTACAAATTCCATTTATAATATTCAAACTGCTAGAGGAATTTTATGGATTATGGCTGTGGGTAGAATTTACTGTCCAGAGAATGTTATCTTTAATTTAGTGACCAAACCAGCCTCTAATTTATTTCTTGAAGCCTCTACAAGAATAAAATCTTTTTTTTTTAACAAAAGATCTCATGGGTGCTTTTTTCTTATCATATTTAAAATATTTCATTCAAAGGTCAATCTTTTTATAGCTGTGGTGATACAGTGGAGTTATTTAACTGGCACAAAATCCATTTAAAACAAAGCAAAAGAGAAATCATTATAAACTCATACGTCTTTGCTGATGTACCATTAATTGTACGTTGTCCTTAATTTATTTTTTCTGCTATTTTTCAAGCCTGACTATCAACATTAAACCTCAAGTATGTGTTTATCCCTAGGAATAAATTAGAAGATATTTATTTTATGGACTCTGCAGATCACTGTGAGACATTTTACTATTTTTCCAGTCCTTCCTTAAAGCAGAGGCTTTGATACAGCTGAGGGATCCTCTCTCACAGTTCCCTGGGCACTATGGCAGCCCAGACCCATCACCAACATCAATGAGGAACCATCATTGACATAAACTCAGTTCCCAAAAACATTTAGAACTAGTGTATTTTTGTCCACAAACTGGAGATAGTATCTTGGGGAATAAGTAAGAAGAATATAAGCTTCATTATTACACTTTAGATTGAAGAACGTTAGAGAAAATAAGACCCGTACTTTAGGGAAAGTTCTGTTCTAAATGCCCTACTTGGAATCCTAAGGGCGTTGAGGTGTTTTCCACTGAAGAAGGAATGAAATACAGCTGAGAGGATACTGGTGAGATGAGATAATCCCTACCTTTGGTCCCACAGAAATTTGAATTTTAACAATTTTGCTTTCTCAGTACTACAGCAAAAAGTGTCAGAATCATACCCACTTAGAGTTACTATAAACTTATTAGAATTTGAGGAATTATTCTAAGTTCTTAGAGAGTCTAAAGACTTTCATACCCAGATAGGACTTAACAGCAATTTTTTGTCAAGTAGAAAATTAATTCTGCCAAATTGCAATTAAAATTTGGGAGTAAATGTTGGCAAAAGGAGAATATCATCCAGTGGCATACATGATTTCTTAAGTCTCAGAATGACAAAAAAATAAAAGAGGTTCTATCATCTGAACTGAAAATGGTTAAAATTTAATATTTGGTCAAAATAAAATTGACACTAGGCATTTTTGAGGTTACAACATTTGACAAATACTGTATATACTCAAAGACCTTTTAATTAAAATTATAGGGTTCCCAATAAATTTATCAATGATTGATATTTTCTGAATTTCTATTTAAAATGCAGTCATGCAGTTTATTGATACTGGGTATTACTCAAAGAGGTGCTCAAAAAATGTTTTCTCTCTCCCATGATGGTTTCAGGAAGTCCTAGGCCCTAATCTGCCAACATTTGTTGTTGTTCATTGAGCCACAGTTTCTATCTCTGAGTATCTTTTAAGCATGAATAGGTTAAGTTACTTTAGTTCATTTCCTTGGATAATAGAAAATAGTGGTCTTTTGTTTAATATATTGGAAGAAAAAAATGACCTTTTGGAGTTTCACAGAGTCAAAGCTCTTCTGTAGATGCTGTTTTCCTTAGCTTTGGTATCAGACTTTTAAAAAACTATTTTCTATATAGGACAATTTTGTGGGTACTAATAAATCAAAGGCATGAATTCTACCATGAAGAGGGAATATGAAAGGTGCACACAAAAAGCTCTACATATGCAAGCTACTGTATCCAATTGTTTAGAAAACATTTTACATATTATAAAAAGTCCAACTTCATGAAGAAGTAAGCTCGACAACTCTATAATCACTGAAAAATTAAGCTCCTTTCATTTATTCGGTTTTTGAAAGAGACACACTATGAGAAGATTGTTAAATATTAATTGTTAAGTTATCATCGTCATTTAACAGGGGAGAGATTCTAGGACTTCCTGGTAGGCCTATAAACCCACTCCACATACCAATGTTAAGTCTGCCTTCAAAATGTCCCTGGGTCATTATGAAAGTTTTGCACTATATCCTAAGCTAAATTCAACAGCCATTGACCTAGCAGGTTCCTTGTTCTTTGCTTAAGTATCAAAACTGTCATCCACTTGGTTCCTCAAGCCAAAGACCTGGCAGATGTATCCTGGGCTATATCTTTTCACCCGTCCAACCTCATGTAATCAGTCATATAATCATGTTTCTACTTTCTTGTTACCTGTAGTAATGGTCATCCCCATGCCCAGTCATTTTTTATTCAGGTCCTCATTACTTTTCACCACAATCATGAAAGAGTACCTAATATGTCTTTCTGTATCTGGGTTTGCCCATGTCTAATCTACAGCTTAAGAGAGTTTTTGGAGGATAGACATTCCATCATGTCATTCTCAGAGTTTAATGCTTGAGGGGACATTCAAGAAGCCATAGCTTTCAGGGAAAAGTTCATTCAACCAATATTTAGTGGTGCTTACCATATGGCCAACATAGTTCCTGGGGCTATGTTCATAACAGTGAACAACACAGCAAATTAGGAGAGAAAGAGGTATAAGGAAAATGAAGGAAAAGATGCAGGAGGAGGAGGAGGAAGAAGAGGATGAGAGAGAGAGAGGGAAGAAAAATGTTCAAACTGCTTTATAAACAAGAACTTTCACTGTTTTCTCCAGTTTTTGGTAGATTAGATAGAGCAGTTCACAGCCAAAATAGGACTCATATTTAATATATTTCTGAGCTAATTTTTCCATCTTTTACTTGAAAATATTAAGTTTCTAAATGTATTATATTGCAATGCAGTTTATTTCATTTTAAACTTCAATTTTTAGTTATTTGAGATAAATGCATTGAGCACTTCTCTTATACAAAGCACAGTACTAAGCTCTGTAGAGCTGTGAAAATTATCTTTAGCAAAAGAGAAAATCCATATGCCTAAACAGTAATACAAAGATACAGGTAGATGTGTCTTATACTAAGAAGGCATTCTAGAAATTCAAACAGAATTTTAACAGAAAAACTACTTTCTGAAAAAATATTAGCATGTAGCAAATTCTATTTCAGTTAATCACTGAACATGTATGAGACACAGAGTATTCACACAGTATTCACACAGTATTCCAGGAAAAAAAAAGAATAGCAAGTAAAAAAATAAGGAAGTTTATATTATTTACAAATATAGTTGTACAATTTAAGTTCATATTCTGAAGTTTTGGGCTATTAAGTTTTTATAGTTAATCGCATAACCAATTGGGAGCCTGAGCAATTCTTTAACAGAAAGTTGAGACTGTTAAAACCATGCTTCAAGAAAAATAGTTGATCTTATCAGCAGTATTTGTAAGAATGGGAATTCTCAAAGAAGGTCATTTAGACCAGAGATGACACATATGTAGAGCAATGAAAATCTATTGGAGAGGAAAGGCTCAAGAGGAAGAGGGAATGTGCGATGTACGAAATTTCCTGAAGAGGTTTGTGAAGATGAGGAATAGTGAAGATGTGTACCTAAGGAGTGGGATAGAATGCTCATTAATAATGATATGTTATAAAGTATTTTTTTCAATCATGTTTCTAATACCCTGTGCTGTTATTGAGAAAAATATTACCTTTGTCCCTTGAGAAAACAGAAGATTGGAAGAATTAATTTTCCCCAAGGTCACACAGACAATAAACAGTTGAAATTCAAGTTTTAACTTACATATTTTCATCACAAATTCAGTGTTCTCAATGTACATGTGTCCAGAGCTCCATATTTAAAAATGTGGAGTATAATGGTGAATAAAACTCATTGTCTCTCTACAAAGCTCATTACACTATTTAGTATCAATTACGACATGATGTAATGGAGATTCAAAGTATAATAACCAAATAAGGCAGAAAAGTGGAATTGTCTTTAACTTATTTGACTCCATAGACAGATGGTTATATGGAGGAAATGGCAATTATGCTAAAATAGGAGAGATTACCAGAATCTCTCTACTAGCTAAAAGAGGGGAGGTTATTGGAGTTCTAGGTAATAGTGTTACAAAGTATTACAAATGAAGGAAAGAAAAGGGAAATAATTATGTTCAGGGAAAGTGAGCTTAACCTTGTGAAGGACAGCTCACATGTTTTGTAGTCATGGTGAAGCCAGTCAGGATTTCTCTGGCAGCAGTTGACATGATCAGGAACGTGCATTAGGATAATTGTTATGGTGTGGACAATAGAGATTGACTGTGGGAGGAGTAGGGATATGTTTTTGGGTATGTTTGAGTATAGAAGGTTTAGTACTTCAAGGAATTTACTTTCAAGGGACTATAGAAATGAAGAATGAAACTAAGAACACAGAATGTAGAGGTTAGACATAGAAAGCAGAATATATACACACAATGTCCTCTGAGATAGTTGGAAATTACGAGACAGCAAGTGAAAATATGGGCAGATGCTGAGGAAATGACAGTTGAGATGATTCCAATCAACTTTCAAAAAAAGAATAAAAATTCCCTGAAAAGAGTTATCAACAAGTATTGTTATGAAATATTAATGTTCGGGGTGCCTGGGTGGCTCAGTGGGCTAAGCCTCTGATTTCCGCTCTGGTCATGATCTCAGGGTCCAGAGACCGAGCCCTGCATCGGGCTCTCTGCTCAGCAGGGAGCCTGTTCCCCCCACCCTGTCTACTTGTGATCGCTCTCTGTCAAATAAATAAATAAAATCTTCAAAAAAAAAAAAAAAAGAAGTATTAATGTTCAACTGAAAGTTTTCTGACTAGACTAGCCATTGGATGCTCCCAGTTCTGCCTCTTGGAGCTCCATAAATGTACACTTATCTTTCATGCATCATGCATCAATTATCTCCAGACTGTCTTCTGTAGAAAGCATGCTAGTCATATAACTCCTTCTATAATTTTATTATACCAACAATGTTTCTAGGCAATCATGTTTTACTCTTAGCTATTGTTGCCATCCTTCTCAGGGTATCTCTACCATTCACTACTCTAGACTTTGGAATATTAGTCTCAATACTGTGTATCATGTGAGTGATATATACGTTCAAATATCTATATATATATCTATACATCAAGTGTCTATATACATTCAAATATTATTAGTGAAACTCCAGAGCCTAAAATCCCCTTGAATGTTACCCAAATCACCTTCAAAGTATCATCTGCAATTTTTGAGGGAATGCTCTAATTCTAAAATTAAAGTATGTATTGCAGGTAAATACATGATCCTTTAATGTACTCTGTGAAATTTTTAGTATTTTTTTGCAAAAGTTATATGTGTTATCTACATTTAACTAAGCCTGTGATATATTAGGTTATTTCTTTCAAATAGATTGGATTACAACCATAATACGAAACCATGGAATAAAAACCTAAAATGTCTAAGGAAAGCTTGCGAGATTTCTTAAAAATTAACTTAATTTGCCTTAAGATGGCAGTATTGTTCTTCTTAAGATTTTAAATAGTTTTAGGAAAAGGCTTCATGAGGAAAGTATAGGCTTTCTAAACACTGTCTGTCTTACCCTCACATAGACACATAAACCCAAATTTACCAAAGAAATCAGTAAATGTAATATGCTATACAGCTTAAACAAGTCTATACAAACAGTGATAATGGTTGAAAACACAAGCAGCACAAATCTGATTGACACGTTGGTTAATTAAAAGCAACAAGGAGAAAAGGTTTTGGATCACAGAGGGGATTACACACAACGACAAATCTTCTAAATTATTTTGTTTCAGAGAAAGAGGAAGAATCAAGACATGAAATTAAAAACAAACAAACAAAATCCTCCAGGAAAATATTCCATGTAAATAAAGGTGTTGAAAATACCGGTTTATTTAGAAAAAAATCTAATCAGGCAGAGGCCAAATTATGATATTTAAAAATGGGATGTATAATTGTGTGAAAGGGTAAAGATTCCTGATTATCAGTCGCTGGGGAGTACTTTTCACACAAGTTTCATTAACATTCAGTGTGGCTGACCCATGTTTGGCCAAAAGCCTTACAAATCTTTATAGCCTGATTAATTTGAAATGTAAAATGCAGCAACCCTTACTCAGAGTTTCTGAGTTACTCAGAAGAAGAATCTATAAACACTTGCAACAAGCAAGTCAAAATCTTAAACACTCTAGAGGATAAAAATGACCATGACTTTACAGCTCATTCTAGATCACATATATAAAAAAAATTACAGCAGCTAAAGCCACAATGGTAAAGAAGTTTATACAAAAAAGTGTTTTTAGGGACTGTATGCTAGGTTAATGGAATTGTACACCATATATACTGTATTGCATCAGTATAATTGTTTATTTTATCAGGCACTTTTAATCTTATCTGTAGCCTGAATGGCCAGGATGTTCTATGGTCTGTATTAGTCATTTAGTATATTATGGCCTTTTGAATCAAATGTAATTTCCTCAGCTTAATGTTGATTGTCCTACAAAATCTCAGGACTTCCCACTTTATCCTTACCTAACTCTTACATTTACAGGATAACCCCATGTACCTTGGAACAATTATCCAGGCACCAAATTGCCATGATTAGCCCACTTAACATAAAATTAACACAAAAATTAAAATTAAAAATTAAAGTCTGGAACAAATAAAATAAATAAAAGGAAATAAAAGTAAAGAATTATAATAATTCATTCAAATAAGGAGAGTAATTTGAGACAGCATGGTAAATAGTAAAGATACAAGTCAAAAATTACTTTTTTTCCTTTGAAATTAGACAAAGAAATTTACAAAATATAAGACTTTCCCCAGGAATTAGAAAAATTTTGGCCAAATTCCCCCAAATGCCTCCTTTTGGGACCTCTAGGAATAGTTATTTCACTATTTAGACAGGAATAACTTGTCACAGGACAACTCAAAATCTAAGCATGTTTGCTTTAATTTCAAATTTCAAAATGATTGCCAAGACTTCTGTACATTGCTTATGCTCAACTCTTCAGTCAACTCATCATGGTTGAGTTTATGGCTACTCTCACGCCATCTGCAATATAGCACATGGTTTTGCTTTCAGAAACATTTTATTTATTTTTTCTTTTGGAAAAGATAGTATGATTCCACAATTTTCAGTTATCAGAAAAAATTGTTTGACACTTGAAAATAAGACCAAAAGGTAGTGCATCCTTTCATTAACATATGAGGGCTTTGCCTCCATATGCAATGTCTAATAAAATATATTTAACTCATCTCCTTGTTTACTATTGATTAAAAGTCTAAGACAGTGATGTCACATTTTTGGTATCTAGGAATCTTTAATTTCAACTTTACTGAGGTACTTAATGTGTCATCAT
>ML093440.1:0-50254 GCA_003697995.1 Taxidea taxus jeffersonii | reverse complement strand
GGGGGGTGGGGGGAAGAGGGGTTGGGAGAGGGTGGTGGGGTTACATTATATGTTTAAATAAAGCTTAAATAAAAAAAAATAAAAATTAAAAAAAAAAGTTTAAAATGTATGGGAGAACATGTAAGACCTAAACATTTTTTTAACCAATAATTGATATTTTATGATGCAGGCTATATGCATTGAAGGAGAAGGTGTTTTTCAATGAATACAGAGTCAAACTGAAGACATTCTCATTAGGATACAATATAAAAATAAACACTGACCAAGAGTTTCAAGAGTTGCCAGAAAGAACTAAGATATTTTGAAGGAACTTTAATTGAAAAGGCATAGCGACTGTTTTAAAAACAAAACAAAACAGAACAGAACAAAAAACCATGGCCTGATTTGGTTAATAAAGTTCTCTTTGGTGTATTTGAAAAAAAAAAAAAAAGGATAAAGTTCAGAGGAATTATGCTAGATCTAACTTGTTGAGATGTAATCAGTAAATGGCTTATACAAAGCTAATGAAAATTTAAAAGCTTAAGACAAGTCCTTAATGTCTGTATTTAAAGGTGTTCACTACAGTCTGGATCTATTTCACGATGGATTTAATCTGTTTATACCATAGGCTGGTACCTAAAAGAAACTGGTTCTTATGAGCCATAATTTTCCTACCTGTGTTGTATAATAGCATTAAAAAAAAATTGAACTAAATGACAAGCTTGTCATCACTGTATGTAATCACAATCAAACATGAGATACACTGGTAAATCAATAGGTATATATTGAGTTTTCCTTGAAAAATTTTCAACTTAATATATTGTAGAAACTTTTGAAAATCTGAAAAATTTCCAGAAACTCTTTGTGTCTAAAATTAAGCACATAGAGGAAAAGCTGTAACACCCAGTATTGTGATTTAGTACCTGTTTGACTGTGCTATGAATTAGCAGCTTCAAGATGACCAATGTAACTTATGAGCCTCTATCAGAAAACTATGGAAAACAAATTAGTTTGAGGGAAAAACAAGCTGAAATCTGTCATAAATTTTTTTTTGTAGTTTTGTCGTGTCAAGTCATATGCTAATAGATGAAAAATTAGAAACCTGCAGTAATCAAATCATTTATCTTTTGACAGACCAGTAACGAGTGATAACAAGGAAATGTGAGTGTCAGAGTAACTATTCTGAAAATATCAGCTATCTATTTTAAACAGTCAGAATATAAAAATAAGAATTGATAAAACTATTATTTAAGAAATAGAAAAGGGTCTCCTATAGTGCTCTGAATAAAAAATGAGAAACTAGATAATTAGAAGTTTCTTCGCATGAAATAGATATGGATTAAATGAGGTGTATGTGTGGGGAAGAAAACAGTGAGAACTTAAATGTCTCAAGGATTATATCCCGCAGAATCTCCGTAATTTAAGGCAGACCTGGTGTCACTACATTGCATAACTCTGAGAGAGTCTGGTTTTTATAGGTATGGGAATCATACAGAGGCATAAAGTTTCATTCATACACACCTAAGTTTATAAATATTATAGGTTTTTAGAAATTATTTTTATCTGGATAACTACAGCTATGTATTCTATCAGTTATCTATATATACATTAAAATAAACGAAAACACTAGAATTTAAAACATGGCATGAATCTGAGTTGACTGTCCTGTTCTTCTGGTCTTGTCTAGGCCCACTTTTATAGTTGTACTCAGCTAATAATGTCACTCACACAAAGGAGTCTCAGAGAGACTCAGCAGCATGTCGTGAACCTTTGCGGAATAACTAGTCTCTATCTACATGCAGGTTTTCATGGGCACCACCTCACATGATGACAGTAGTATTTCAGGGGACCAAAAAGAAACTGCAAGCCCCCTGAGGCTAAAACATTCTGTTATTCAAAAGCAAGTCCCTAGGATGGAGCAAGAGATTCTGTCTTATAAGGGGTAACCTACAAAATACAGTGCCCATGTTTCTCAATCCACCATGAAAATTTTCTAGACACAATAGCTACAGGGAAAAGAGAGGCACACAGTCATATCACATTGGCAACAATAATTTTTCTGAAAACAGAGTTGGATTCAAATTCTCTCAATTATTTTCACCAGCTCTGTGAAGTTGGGCAATTTATACTCTCAAAGGGAATAACACCACCTCCAAAAGACCTATAAGATTATTAAATGAAATGCTCCTATGAAAACCACTAAGAATATTCAGCATGTAGAATGAACTCCAAAATAGCAGTTATTATTACTTAACCAATCTAGAGTTGGTTTGGGTCCTGTAGATACAACAGAAAGCAGTTATTTTTATAATCAAATCTTTCATCAAATCTCCTTCACTGTTTTACCCCAAGTGATGATAGAGACGGGGCATATCATCAAGAGCTTTCTGGTTTTTCTCAGATATCAACAAGAATCTTCCTTTAGGTGTAGAAATACAATTCTAACATAAAGCTTCAATCTCTCAGCTAGTTCATTCAAGTTGGCCTTATGCCATTCAACCTCATTTTGGCAGCTCATACTTTTTTTTTTCTTTTTTTAACCAGTACTTTCTAATTAACTTATTTTTCTCTTCTATTTGCTATGTCTGGTTCCACCAGAGTAGGTTTGAAGGAAGGAAGTTCCAGCAAAGATCTTCCTTGACATCTTAAGAAATCCTCTAAAACTAATGCCACCTCTTATGTGGCAAAGGTCCAAATGTCCAAATGCTACCTTTCAGAGTAACCATTAGTTTATCATCCCAACTAAGACAATTTGAGTTAAAAGGGCTCTCTCTAGAATTAAGAGGTATTAGCCTACAGAAAGGATAAGCTAGTGTTCATGTCATGAAAACTTAGTGAATCCTTTACCCTATCCATGAAATGGTTTCATGAATTCCTTGGAGATCCCCTTTCTGGGCACCACCAACTAGAATCCTGGGCACACTCAGTCTATGACTGGGTGCATGTAACTTCTGAAACTCTTTTTTCCAAGATTGCTTCAGATGGCAGCCCAATTGTGTGGAATCTTACTGAAGATGACTTTTTCTGTAGGATAGATATGGACTTTTTCCATGGGATGGATACAAACCATCATGAAGAATAGACATGTATTTATCCTGCTGCCAGTGGTCATGCTCATATTTTTCTCCCTCAGAATGATCCCAAGCTATTTTTATTTTTAACCACTCAAACTAAATCATGTACCTTCATTTCATACAAAAATATACACTTCTTCTGTTTATTAACTGTTGTGTGGTTATTTGATTAATGCTTAGTTCCCAAAGGATGCCATGGCATGAGGTACAGATTACCTTTTTATCATTATTTTAGCATGGTACTTCAGCATAGAGAGGTTACCCAGTATCTTTAATTAAATGAATAAAATCAAGAGTAGATTCATGAAGATAAGGAAAAGGGAAAAAATAAAAGTATTTAGAAATTCATGACAAGAGCTATTCTGAGACAAACAGATTCAACTGAAAAATTTTCTTTAAGGATTATGTAATGCTAAGAGTATTTTTAGATCTCTGCAAAAGTAGTAAAATGAACCAGATTTAAAAATTGGGAATTCTTAATAGGAGGTCATTTTAAATTATGTATTGATTTGGTCACAAAAATGTCATTTGTTTCAGAAAATTATTTCTTATGAGGACAAACTATTTTGATATTCTGTAAGCCCAACCTAAGAACACTTTGAAGGTAGAAGGCAACCTACATACTGAATTAAAATAGAGCAAGAATGATCCACTGTGCTACCACTGAATGAAACAACAAAAGAAGTGTTATTGTGGATTTAACCACTCTCATAAGCACACTGGTGTAGTGGCATAAACCTTACAATCCATTCTTGTATAGGAGAGTTAAAATATGGTATTATAGTTAAAGCATAGTCATTTCTCTATAAAAGACATTAAAAATCATTGAATGTGGTATCACATAGTTCTATAGACTTTGATATCAAAGGTGCATATAAAATAATTTCTTTTCTCCAGGAAGAAATGTAAATATTTAGAGTATACTTCAACAGTTTTAAGTCTGCAGGGAAGAAAAAATTACACAGAAAAGCAGAATTACATAATTTTGGAACAAATCTATAATTTAAGAAGAAAAGTAGTATACAGATTTGATTTTGTCAAATTTAGGAATCAGGATAAACATAACAAGAAAATGTAATCTTAGTGATTATGAATATTGGTTATTATTGACATTGAGAATGAATTATAGAAAAGAAAAACTAAAAACATATTACTTATTTAAAAATATACAGAATCCAGGGACGCCTGGGTGGCTCAGTTGGTTAAGCGGCTGCCTTTGCCTCGGGTCATGGTCCCAGCGTCCTGGGATCGAGTCCCGCATCAGGCTCCTTGCTTGGCGGGGAGCCTGCTTCCTCCTCTCTCTCTGCCTGCCACTCTGTCTGCCTGTGCTCACTCTCTCTGACAAATAAATAAAATCTTAAAAAATATATACAGAATCCAAACCGAATAATAAAAACATGTGGGGTGATAGCTGACTTAAAATGTTAGCAAATGAGGAATGCATACTTTCTTACATGAGATTAATGGTTATTTTAATCCTAAATTTAGAAGTTATTTGAGAAAATAGAGGCATGGTATTTTAAAATATATTGCAGAAATATAAAATAGTAGCAGAAGAGTTTTAAAAACTCAAATATTTTTGTTTTCTCATCTTTCTGTTTATAATAAAATAATAAAAAAATAAACCTGTTAATTTTCAACAATGCAAAATGACAGACTAGGAAATATTCTGAGATTAGATATAGAGAATTATTTTAACAAGCTACTATTCTAAAACAATAAGGGAAAAAAAAGGTAGGAGTATTTATACAATGTTTTCCTCATTGATACTAATGAGGCTGCACAAACTTTCAAATTCATAAACCTGCAGGGTATAAAATTAAGAAACAAAGAAAATTACCTGATTATAAAAATATATCTCATTATATACACATGAGAGTACACTAATCTGATATGTTGTAAACAAGGTAAACTGGAATATAAAATTTCAAACATTTGGGAAAGTGTCAAATAGTTCAAATAATATTATGTGCAATATTAATTGATAGTGCAGGGAAGTAGGAATGAGGAATCTGGAATGAAGTGTTGATTGTGAACGGTAAAAGTGCTAACTTGCTATGATTTTTTTTTAAAAAGATTTTATTTATTTATTTGTTGGAGAGAGAGCAGGAGCGAGCACAGGCAGACAGAGTGGCAGGCAGAGGCAGAGGGAGAAGCAGGCTCCCTGCTGAGCAAGGAGCTGGATGCGGAACTTGATCCCAGGACGCTGGGATCATGACCTGAGCCAAAGGCAGCTGCTTAACCAACTGAGCCACCCAGGCGTCCCAACTTGCTATGATGTTTTATGTGTGGGCAGCATCACTATTTGAAGTAGTCAACAGGCAATGTAGGACAGTACTTAAACTGAAATATATTGTGCAATATAGCTTTTAATGTTTAAGCAATAGATACCACATTCATATTTGAGAAATCAAAGGCAGACTGAGAGTTAACTTAGTAAATATGTTCTAGGGAAAAAGGCACCATATCTGTTGAATGGTATTTGAATCATCAGAAGTGCTGAATTATTTATATGTCTCGAGTCTAATAGAATGCATATGACAACTGATCTGCCCATTGAATGGCAACAATTACAGATCCACTGTACATGTGCAGACATACACATAAAATTAAAAAGGAGGTGGCTGTCAACAGTATTTCAATAGTCAGACTCGGACATAGGTGGTACATAGAAATGGTTAAAGTGAAAATTCATTGTTAGTGTCAACATGGACAATTCATTGTTACTGTAAACATGGGGAATGGGGTAGAATCCAGGCTCAGCAGGATAAAGTGCCATCATCAGAGATCAACTACCATAGTTGGTTATAGGCACCCAGAGTAGGGGTATGGCAACAAGGAAAGTCCTACTTATTTTCCACTCCCAGCCCAAGTCAGTACATATCATTGGAAAAAGGTAATAGGCTTAAATGAATTTGTTGAGCATATATCAAGGCTGAAATTAAATCTACTTTAACTTCCAGTTTCACATCCAACTAATGTGTCCAGAACTAATGTAAATAGCCCAAGTTTTTAAGTAATTCTACTCCTGAGACTAGTATAAGTATTTCTGTATATTTTTCTATAAAAACAGATATTTGAACCAATTGTGGGAAGGAGGGACTGTTTGATAGTCATAACAGTAAATACTTTATGGATTTTTATAAGTTGTGTTAAAATAATAATTTTAATTGTAATTAATCAAAAATTCAATAAGAAATTGCTGTTATATATTCTAGAATCTACCTTAAAATGTATTTTATATAAATAAAGGAAACAATTTCATCATTAATTTTTACATAAATGTAAATATTTTATATCTCAGGTCTTAAATATACTCAAGTATAGAATATTTTGAAAGTTTAGGTGAACTTTGCATTTGAGCTGACTGAGTATGTGTCTTTAGTTCTCAACCCCCAAAGACAATTGGAAAGATAAATGAAATAGAATCAATCAACATAAAATCCAGAATAAGTGTAAGATTACTCGAGTTTTTGGAATACACTAAGAAAATTGAAATAAATTGTTATACACGCTCATTAGAGCTAGAAAATTTGGTATCTATATGGTCAAAAGTGGCAACTTCCAGAAGAATAAGTTTCCCTAGCAGAGCTTCATAACACTCACCCTGTAAGAAAGAATACTACCAGCAGCAAAGTGGATGCCCAGCATTAATTTAACTACATACACAAGAAAAATGATGTAACAAGTACTGATACTTCAGTTGTCAAATCTAGGGTTTGTTTACCAGGATAAATGCATATGTACTGCTCTAAATAATTCAGAAATGCAAACCACAATTGAGTAAAATAAACATACGTTTTGAAGATAAAGACCCATTTAGCTATATATCCTTTAGCAACAACTCTCACATCAACATATATAAACACAGATACACACTTTTGTACATGCACTCATCTATAAAAACATGCATGTATATCTCCTATATATGATACTCATATGTGAACACATATATCCAAACTTAAATGCATGTATCACACATGCACATCCACTTAAACCAGTATAAATATAAACATGCACATATGCAGAATAGATACCCAGTAACTAAGACCTGCACACTGAGACAGATAGAACCTTCTTGAATGGAAGGAGGAAATAAATGAGACCAAATAAATTGAAATTGTATTAATTATGATCCATCATGAAAACCTATACTATATGCTGAATATATTTAAATTCACCTTAAAATACTTGTAGAAAGCAACAAAAATGGAAAAAAATCAACTAGATATTAAAACTAATAAAGCTAGAAAATATAGTACCTTTGAAATAGAAGAATAATGATAAGTGCTCTGTGATAATTCATATTTGACTTCAGTTTGTTTGTGGTTTAATATGTGGTTATAAACTTTACATGGATTTACTCATTCAGGAATATGCTATTTCTCCACATTTTCCACATTTCTATATGGACTGTCCAATCACATGGACATTTATTGTTGTCCTTTTTCTTGAACTACTATCATAGATGACTATAACAACAGTAATGGTGACATTGCTAGTGTGTTAATGACTTCGATGGAAAGGACTAATATTTCTTATCTAAACATGATTTTTATTAGAGGTTTCTTTTTTTTTAAGATTTTATTTAATTGACAGAGATCACAAGTAGGCAGAGAGGCAGGCAGAGAGAGAGGAGGAAGCAGGCTCCCTGCAGAGCAGAGAGCCCGATGTGGGGCTCGATTCCAGGACCCTGGGATCATGATCTGAGCCGAAGGCAGAGGCTTTAACCCACTGAGCCACCCAGGGACCCCAAGAGGTTTCTTTTAGACACCTGTTACCCCAAATGGAAAATATGCTTATTTCCATTTTTATTTAAAGTTTTATAAAAACATATTTAAATATTATGACAAACCTCCAACATCGATCTAAATGATAATGTGATTTCCTCCGTACTTTTCTCCATTATTGTAGTGGATTACACTTAGTTATTCTCCTTGGGTTACACTGCATGTGTTGGATAAATTCTATTTGTGTAAAATGTACTCTAATTGATTCAATGCTGGATTTAAGATGTATTTGGAAAAATGCAGTTATGTATATGATTCTTTAATTTTCTCCATATAACATATTACATTTGATGAAAATCTCTCAAACATGGATAACCACATAAAAAACTATCCTGATTTCTCTTTTGTTTTGTAATAAGCTAAAAAATGAATTTTGTTTTGCCATTGATATAATTGGTCAAATTTTCTTAAATATACTGAACACCTAGGAAATTTTTAAAATGTAAAATATAAAATTTCAGAGAGCTATATCATACTTGAAGACAAAGAACTTGTTTTATGTTTTTTAAATTTTCTACTTCCAGCAGCTAGCAGTATATGACTCAAACATTTTTGTGGAATAAATAGTCACTTAATTTAGTTTTTTTAAGAATGTATAATAATCATCTTTCCAATATTTCAGAAAGTAAAATTAAATTACTATATATTTTTATTGAATAAGAAGCAATTGAAAAGAAAATTTATTTTTGCTAAGTTCTGGTGTACATGAACCAGAACTCCTAAATGTAACAATAGGAAACAAATTGCCTGCCAAAAAAACAACAGGCGATGAAAAATCTATCTGGTCCTGCCTGCAGTTCTGAGCCTCATTTCCCAACAGCTGTTACTAGAAGATCTTTTAATGATTCCCTTTTGTAGACATATAAGGTGAAAAGCCAACCAAATACATGATGAAAATGAATCACAGGCATATTTTTAGTAGGATATAATGGAAGAAATTAAGTATTACAAATTAGCGATAACATTTCCACAATTGCATGGACAATAACAATCAGATAATTTCGGTCAATGTTGAGCAATAAGATATTTTTAATACTGGTAACATTAGATTTAAGCTATTTATCAGGTTCATAGCTGTGGTTATATAAACCTAGAATCACAGTGAGGACACCCAGTTTTCCATTTTCACTAATGGAGAAATTGTTTTAATCGTATTTATATATATTCCAACTTTTTTTTTCTAGAGATAGACATTTATTTACAAAGTTTAATCCGAAATTTTTTTAAAAATTATTTTATGTTTAAGAATTGGTAATGTCAGAGATGATAGGTCTTATCCAGTTTCAGGAAAATACGTACAAATCATTGTTATCAATGTCTGTTCCTGGTTGGTTCAGTAGGTTGAAATTTAGTGTTAATGACAATCAGATCATAGATCTAGTTATGTTGTAAGCCAACTTTTCCATTTTCTTGACCATACAGCAAATTCACAAAGCATGCACCTATTTTCAAAGATCCACTGGTATTCAGAAGAGATCAAGAAATAGGTCTAAACAGTTCCAATTCTACCAGAAGAAAAAAAAAAGTTCATAAATTATTGATGGTGTGTGAAGAATTGTTTTTCTGTAGAGTATTGGACAGCATTCATCATTATTCGATGCCACCTTTTACACTTATTACTTATATACTTTTCAGGACAAAGGAACTAAGGGAGAAAAAGTCTTACTTCTAAGAAGGAATACTTAAAAAAAGATTTTTCTTTAATTTGAATGTTTTAGTAATTGAGTTAAAATCACTCACCATAATTAAAAAATAGAATATGATTAAAGTATGTTTTAAAGTTTTCATTCAAGTTTCAAAAAATATTTTGATCAGAGTCATGGAGTTATGGTGGAGTCGCTCTAGATTTGAGAAAACATGGTGAAACAAAAATATTTCCCTTGTTTGGTTGTCAATTTATTCCTGAATTAAGATTTGATTAACACTATTTCCCTTTTATTCTACTCAGCACTGGACCAATGGAATTGTTTCCTGAGGTCTTCTATAACTCAGTTACCTGAAGAAGTGATTCATCAACTTTTCCAGTCCATGAATCCTTTAACTAGCATAACATTTGATGCAATTTCCTCTAATATAATTCTATTAAAACAGTATCTCCCAACATTACTGAGAAGAATGTTAGTTTCTGATGAGCTTCTAGAGAATCTTTGTATACTAATGGAAGAACTACGGTTTTGTTTTGTTTTTAGATTTACTTGAGAGAGAGAGAGATTGAGTGTGCATGCACAAGAGAGAGAGAGAGCATGAGCACAAGAGCAGTGGTGGGATAGGCAAAGGAAGCAGCAGACTCTCCACTGAGCAGGGAGCCAGACACCAGGCTCTATCCTAGGACCAGGAGACCACAATCTGAGCCAAAGTCAGACACTTAACTTAATTATCCCAGGTCCCCCAAGAATTACTGATTCTTAAAATATAAATAGGAGAATCATAGCAAGTTGGTTTATGAGAATAGTGAGAACTGAAAATTCCAGCAGAGAACCAGGAAACAGAGAAGTAGTAGCAATGAAAATAATACTTTTGTAGATGTCTGATCTATCATGATTATTCCACTTATAAGAAAATTATTGAGCTGTGTATGTTGGGGAAAGTAAGTTCTATATTAACCACCCTTTTCAAGTGCACTAAAAGGCAACAAAAACAGATTTTGCTTGACTCAGTAGGAATTACAGACATCACAATTAGACGCTGTTGGATCTATACTCTTAACACGTCTTGTCAAAAAGTCTTTTTATTTTGGGGCGACTGGGTGGCTCAGTGGGTTAAAGCCTCTGCCTTAGCCTCAGGTCATGATCCCTGGGTCCTGGTATCCAGACCCGCATCAGGCTCTCTGCTCAGTGGGGAGCCTGCTTCCCCTTCTGCCTCTCTATCTACTTGTGATGTCTGTCTGTCAAATAAATAAATAATTTTTTAAGGTCTTTTTATTTCATATAGTTCTCTAAATATCATTGCATGTCTTGTTTCTTATAGATTAGTCCACTGGTGGTCTAGGAAGGGCAAGACTATTAGGCTCTGGAATCTTAAATTGTGACTACTGTCTCTCAAGCATGGTCTAGAAAGTGTTCAGAGTTACTGGGCATTCATGAATTCTCTGGACAGAATAGTATTAATCTCAGTAGTAATCAGCAATGTTTATATATTTAGAAAAATATGAAAAAGAATCTTCCATGTTTTACCAGATTATCATGTATGCTTTCTTTTGTTATATCCTATTGTTTCTATCATCTCTAAAACCTTAGAGTTAAGTTTTATTTTAGGTTTCCTAATTTCTATTTTACCATGTTGTATTACTTCTTACCAACTTCTCAAAACTATTGGATTTAACAAATTTTTAAAGCATAATAAAGGTTTAGTATGCATGTTATTAGGATAGAATACTTTAAAAACAGGCTATAACAATCAATATTATATTCTTTACCGATAAACTCCAATGTATAAAAATAAATAATAGAACATAACATTTTATCAGGGGACTTCTCCTAAGACCAGAATTCCAAATTTTATGGAGATCTCTGAGCAGATGTTTCTAAAGTACTATAAGAAAATGCCTATTTTGGGTTATTTGAATAATATAAAGTCCAAATATATTGTTTTTATATATCTGTTTTAACTTTTCTGTTTCATAAGCAATAATTAAGTACTTTTAAATGTACATATTAAACTACACTATAGCTCATTGAAAATAGATACTCATAGTATATTTAAAATACTGAAAGAATTTGAGACTACTTTGTAGCAAATTAGTAATTGGTTACATTGTTAGTTTTACCACAGTAGCATATAATAAATGTAAAATCTTTGTTAATATTAAGAAAATCAGATCTAAACTATGGAAATCAGTCATCCTTATAATGTGGTCCAATCAGTGAGTTTGAAATTAGAGGCAGGACTGAAACAGGATATTGAGATATTGTTGCTTCACAAATCCATTTGCCTAAATCACTGCTATCACAAACCTGCCCCACTTTTTTTTTTTAACGCAATTACACTTTCTCATGACTATCATTTAGTGAACCTTCACTCAGCATTGGTTAGGCATTTTATAGATACTGAACCAAATTACTGTCCAGCAGAATTTTATTATACATATTACAAAAACAGTTCAAAAAACAGTGTAATAATGACACTCAGGAGAAACAATGGCCAAAACATAATTATTAGTAGTTTTGTGTGACAGTGACTAGTTCTTTGTCCTTTCCTCTTCTGACGATAGCACAAGATAGAAGATAGTTTTATGCTTATGGAGGAATAAGACTAACCCTCAGGGAAGAAAGCCCTGAATTACTAAGATCAAAATTTTGAAAAAATAGAGGTGAACCATGCATATTGATTATATATTATATATGAATTGCTTCAAATGACAATATTGGCTATATTTTTTTTATAAAAATATTTTATTTCCTACTCATATAGAATTTTATGTTTAGTGAATCCATATTGAATCCGTGAATCTTTAATTTTTCCATATTTGTAATGTCTGTGACTCTGGCTACTTAATATTTTTACAATTTTATTTTTAAAGATTTATTTAGTTACTTAATAGAGAGAGAGAGAGCATGAGCAGGAGGGACAGAGGGAGAGGGAGAGAGAATCTCAAGCACACCTTGCACTGAATGTGGAGCCCAACACAAGGTTTGATCTCATGACCCTGAGATCATGACCTGAGATAAAATCAAAAGGCAGACATTTGACTGACTGTGCCACCAGGGGCCCCTAAGAAGGATTTTAAAGCCGTATTATGAAAAAGGAACAAAAATAGTTTGGAATTCAATTCATACTTTTTGAAATTTTACGGGTAGCAGAAAGGAGAAAAGTATAGCTTTGGCACAGTGATAAATACAGTTTAAATTATAGTTGGAAGGTCACATTGAATATAATGCTGCTATAGACATTGAGGCGCATAAATCCCTTTGAATTAGTATATTTGTATTCTTTGGGTAATAGTGCAATTGCTGAATTGTAGAGTAATTCTACTTTTAACTTTCTGAGGTACCTCCATCCTATTTTCCAAAGTGGCTACATCAGTTTTCATTCCCGCCAGCAATATAGGACGATTCCCCTTTCTCCGTATCATTGCCAGTACCTGTTGTTTCTTGTGCTGTGGATTTTAGCCATTCTGACAGGTAAGGAGTGGTATCTCATTGTAGTTCTGATTCTTTGCATGTGTCTGTTACCCATCTGCATGTCTTCTTTGGAAAAATGTCTATTCACGTCTTCTGTCCACTTTTTAACTGGATTATTCATTTTTGGGGTGTTGAGTTTTTTAAGTTTTTCATAGATTTTTGGATACTAACCCTTTATCAGAGAAGTCATTTGCAAGTATCTTCTCCCATTCCTAGGCTGCCTTTTAATTTTGCGGATTGTTTCCTTTACTGTGCAGAAGCTTCTTATTTTGATGAAGTCCCAATAGTTTATTTTTCCTTTTGTTTTCCTTGCCTTTGGAGACCTATCTAGAAAGAAGTTGCTGTGGCTGATGTCAAAGAAGTTACTGCCTGTGTTCTCCTCTACAGTTTTTATAGTCTCACATATAGGTCTTTCATCCATTTTATTTTTGTGTATGGTATAAGAAAGCAGTCCAGTGTTATTCCTCTGCATGTTGCTATCCAGGTTTCCCAACACCATTTGTTGAAGAGACAGTCTTTTTCATTGTGTGTTTTTTCCTGCTTTGTCAAAGATGAATTGACCTTATAGGATGGGCTCGTATGGAATGTGGTTCACATTCATCTCTTGATTATAGATTTTACATTTTCAGTTCTCATATTCATTTATCACTTTTCACAGAATATTTGTTCCATTTAACTTATGCTGTGTACCACACAATGCATATAGGAGCTATCCTACTTTAAACAACACAGCTAGCTAACTTTGTGACTATCAGTTTTCGGTTATTTTCCACTGTGGACATTAATTTTTTTTTCACTGAACCCCATTATAATTTAAGGTGTAGTATGCATATATACATACATATATATACACACATATGTGTGCCACACACACATAAATACATTTAGACATTTTTTTATTCTCAGTTACCTAGGATATGCAATTATTTATTGGAAAATAATTCTACTAAAAGTTTTTGGTAATTGCTGGTAGACAAAGAATGCTATTGTCTTCCTAAAATATTCATCTAGACAGTATATCATCAACCAAGTTTAAGTTCTATATACTACATTTTTTCCATGCAGCAAAATTTAATTTTGAAATTACATATGCTTAATTTTTTTCAATGTTATTGTTATTTCTTCATTAATCTAAATGGTTTTTACTATGCCTTTTATGACTGTAGATGAAATTTAAAAGTACATTGAGTACTTTTTTAGCACATACATATGTTTAAAAATTTTTAAATTTTACTTGTCAAACATTTTTTTTTCTGCTTGAAATTTGCTATAGCATCTTTGGTATTAAAGAGAATTAGTAATCTGGAATATTTATATATAAAAATAAATAGAATACCTTCAGGTTATACCCTATAAATAATTTAAGAGCTATTTCTTATATAACTTATATTCCTCTGAATATACCATCAATAAAATCAACTTCTAAATTCTTAGCATATCAAATTAATCACACTAGCTTCTTACCTGTGCCCTTTCCTTCTCATTATTTCTGAGTTTACCAAGTGTTTTGCAACTAAACTCATGGTTGGTTTTTTTCTTACCTTTTTTCCACTACACAAGTCATGAACACTTAACCTACTGTGAGAAGAATGCCTTGTATATAAATAATAACTGATAAGTAAAATCTAACTATTTGTATTTCCTTACATGATATTTCCAAAATTGCATTTTAGCTATTCTTGAATTCTCTTAATATCTTTAGGTTTTTACAATAATAGTATGTGTTTTCTCTCTCTGTGACTCATAAATCATGGATAAAGTATTTAAAAAATGAAATGCTTCAGGTTAATATTTTGTATCAGGTTGTATCATGGGTGGAAGAGCAATATGTTAGAACACAGGAGATAGGAGCTCTCCATGCTAATTTTGAGTCTAGAGAGATTTAGTTGCCATTTTTTGAGTAAGTCTTGTAATACAGTTAGTTTGCAATATTTTAATTAGTAAAATGCAAATGTTAGCCTAGGTAATGTCTAAGCCAGCTCTTATTTTTGATAGTTGTTTTCTTTATCCTACAATATCCTATAGTAAAACACTTAAGACTTCAGTGAATCATTAAGATAACAAAGTTCAATAGATATCCTAGAAACAAGATGATAGTCTTTCTATATTAATGAAAAAGTTTTTAAGTTTTACATTTACCATGCAGCTAGCTGCAAGCTAAATGACAGACTTCTTCCATGAGAGCTAACGTTTGAGGACTATTAACAAAAACAGTTCTTATCTATAAGACATGCTATAGGTAAGTCAGTTCCTAAGGCAAGAGGTTACTAGGAGAATTCAGGGAGATGGAAGAATAATGTTGACGATACTTGAGGTGATCCTTGAGTTTCTGAACAGGTTTTTTAAAAATCTCAATAAGATGAGAAACAGTTGAATATAAAAGAGTTATCAAAATTTTAACACTCCATTATAAATAGGTCATTCGTTTCAGTTCAATACAATTGAGAAAATGTATTTAATACCTATGCAAACCCTTGCATTACAAGAGGCATTTGGAATATGTGAATAATGCATAAATATTACAATAAGAGGTAGGCTAATGTGGTGGTCAGGAACCCAGATTTGGAGGCAACTTGTGTTCAATTCCAGATCTACCCTCATTACCTATGTGACCTCAGGTAACTATTCTTCATCTTTCAAGTAGGGATAATACTAATATCTACCTCACAGGATTGCTCTGAGCATCGTGAGTTAAAATGCATGTATAGTATTAAGAACACTTCTGTCAGTAAGATTCTTTAAAGCCTTAGCTAGCACTATCATTATACTTGATCCTTACTCCTCTTTTGAACTTACTTGCCATTTAATTGAAGAGGGATATATACATTATAAAAACATTGTTAAATGTATATATACTTTAGCAAGCTTTTTTAGGCTTACGCCTCAATTTCAAGGACTCAGTGAGTTAAATAGCTAACTTTAAATTATTCCCTAGTTTTATGTTGCCTTATATTTTAAGCACTTACAAACTGTTCTTTATTACTATTATTTCCTCCAAGATAAGTTTATAGTTTTAAAAAGGTATTGTTCAATATATAACAATTAAGTAATTTTTTTTTCCAAATCTGCCCACTTCATGGCTTTAAGGTCACATCTTATCATTCTAGCCTGCCTAGGTAATAATGTTTGGCTCATAAGGCATTCTCTGAAGGAGGCAAAAGAACTCATTTAACTATCTATGAACCATTGTCCTATATAGAACAGGAACCCAAACTACATATTCTATGCCTTTAACATCAATTTACAATACTGAAAATGTTTCTGCTCACCATTTAAATTGCTTTTTATAAACTAAGTAGCATTAGCAAGATGATAGCATTGCAAACATTCTATACATACTAATGTGAAATTTCTATTGAAAACAAATAGCAATACAATTAAATAAGATGATCCTGAAGCCTCTTAAACATATCCAATATTTTATGGTATCCAATAATTTCTGTTTAAGAGGATACCAGTACCCTCTTCTCATATATGCAGAAGAGCTAGAGCTTATAGTAACTAACATATGCCTTAAGTTTTATATGCCAGTTATATTTTAATCTTATCTGACCCTGACAACAACCTGTGGAAAAGGAATTAGCATTTTAATTTGCATCTTACTTAACAACAAGTCTATGAGCAAAATGATTTTGATTTGCCAGTGGCCATAAGCCTGACGACTGTAGAGCTTTGACCCAATTTTTTTTGACACCACTTTGAATTTCTCTGCTATATTACTAGTTCTCAGTCTTGGCAATAATCACAATCATTTGATGAATTTGAAAAAAAAAAAAAAAGAAAACTTTTGTCTGCCCCAATTCCAGATTAGTTGAAATAGAATCTGAGCATAGAGTTTCAGTGTTGATAGTAAAAAACAAAACAAAACAAAACAAACAGCAATTAAACACATTTTTAATTCCAATGTGTCAGTCAGTTTTGAAAAGCAGTATGTTTACAGTTACATTTATTTTCAATAAACCTGGCTGAATGAATGCTAGTATGGGAAGGGGGAAAGCAAATGCTAATATGTAAAACAAATCTCTAATCCACATGGATATATTAAAGCTTAACACATAGCTCAGAACTCTGTCACTGGTGAGAAAGGAGCACCAAAGAAGCGTTTGTGCCATGAGGAGAGCAGCAATATGTGTGTCCCTAGGAGACAAGATATCTTTTCTAGGGTAGCGGTTGTACTTAGTAAAGAAAACAATTGTTCTTTCAAAAACTAAAACATTCTACTTGAATGATTAATTCTTGTCATCATTCCTTGGGGGTTCCGTCTTTTCATCACTTGCTCTTTCTAGTTTACCTTGTATTTCCATTACTCATTCATTTTTTTTCTTTGCAATTTTTCAAATGAATTCCTTGCTTTCATTTTATAGCTTTAGCTTGTCCATGTTTAAAATGCTCTACAAAGAGTCTTCAAATCTTAGAGGAAAGAGTGCAATAGCAGTCTAATCAATCAACCACAGAACACAGAGCTTTGTTGGGACACTATACTTGAAGTGTTAATAAGAGCCTTGAGTACTCATTTGCCCAGACTGTGGTTTTTCAACAGAAATATAGACAAGTGATCCATTCTGCCAAGGCCACTACAAGAACCCTACTATCCCACTGTTAGCCAATAAAACATGTCTTTTCTCTATTCAGAATGCATTGTTTATCCTCTTCTACATGTTTTTACATCACAGTGATCTAGAGGAGCAGAAGTAAGTGCTTTTGCTTTGAGGCATATTAGAAATGCAAATCTTAATGGTTACCTCCACCTATTCTACAACTGGGTGGTTTTATTTATTCCTGAATGTGCTTGCATCAGTTAACTTTAAGCAACTGAGAAGATCTTTAGTGGTTATTTTGGAAACAAGCAGAATATTTCACCTAGATATGTGGTCTATTGGATGTGTAGGTCAACAGAATTTGATGTGCAAGCTTTTGAGACTTTATTGAAGTTCTAAAGTTGTAACAAAGAAAGTTATCTGATGTTAACAAATACTACTTATGTGGAAATACTGGGTTTTGGAGACAATGGTCAAGAAAGAATTGTTGACATGTCATTGCTGCAAAATGTGCTTTCATTAAAGCATGGGGTCAGGACCCATGGGCAGAGAGAGCTGCACTGGGATTGTGAGGAGTGGTCCATTATATACTTTCAAGTTGTGAGGGGGTTAGGGATAGAGTAAGTCTCCAAGCAATTTGGAAGGAAGCTCTCCAGGACAATGAGGGGGCCAGCTATTGTTAAGAAAATGTCATTTACTATTGTTTAATAAAACCTTAGTCATGAGAACCTTCAGATGTTTATCAGTGGGCCATATGTTTGGAGGAGAATGTTAACATAGATCTTGGGGGAATAGAAATAAAGGTGGCTTCCAAAGGAATTTTTGTGTGTTAAAGCAGGCTTACAGGATCCTGGAGGTTGGGATGATATTAAGCTAAGATTACCTTTTGGCATTAGCAAAAGGTCAATGTCAAGGCAGTTGAGTTTTTTTTTTTTTTAAGGCAGTTGAGTTTTTAGAGGAAGGTCACTCTGCCTGGCTCAAAGACTTGTCAATGGGCTGTAAGTTGCAAGGAAATTTAATTGTTTTAACCTTTGGTCTCCACATCACTACCACTAACACCACCTAAAACAATTATATTTATGTGGCATTGACTAGAAATGTTTTGCTTATTGAAGAAAAAAATCTGTATCTTATTTTTTTTTTCATACAAGGTCTTAAAAAAAAAAGATGACCAAGTTCCTCTGGGTTTTTAATAGCAATTTTACTTCAATATGAAGTTTCCTTTAAAACTCTGTCTTATGCTTGAGGAATTTTGGTTGATTGCTATTTGTTTCATTTTATTGTGCTTTTCTGTTGTTGTTAGTCTTTTTTTGTACTGTTCTCTTGCCCTAAATTAATTTTCACTACATTTATATCCAGGGATATTATTTTGATTAATTTCCTAAGCTTTACTTCACATAGCCCCTGTTGAAGATTTGACATGTATAGAGATGTTGGATTAATAGTATAAAATGCTTAGAGAAAACAATTAGGAGAAAAAAAACCACTTTAAAGTACAGGAATGGTACACTCTCTATACTTAGGTGATTATTCAATCATGAATCCTATCGTACATTATACTAGAGAGCAAAGAGGCATTTTTAAAAAATAATAAACTGCACCATTAGTCACTTGTTAAATGCCACATTGGCTCTGAAGGATGTACATCTGACCCTCAAATTAACTAAACAAAGATTCAAGAATTGTTTTCTGAAGGACCTTATCTTTGTCATTCCAGGTTATGATATAGCAACATGAAGGAGTTTGGAAAGAGCAATATTTGAATTCCATTTCTGAAAAAAATTTGTAACGTTTCCATATGAGTGGACTGAATTTAGAAGCACACATTTCACGGTGGTAAGGCTTTTTGATAAGATGATTAACTGCTTAAAATGTACTATATACAGAGTACATTTCCAATATGAAATGTTAACATTTAATCCTGTTTCTGTTCATAGCAGAAAACAGAATCCCTGTTTTCTCTCTAAATATGTTACCCATAGTGTAACTTAAATATCATTTAGCAAATAACTTATTGTAGCTCTCAAATCTATCATTAAATATCTGATTCTGATTTCAGTGGAACTTCTGTCTAGGGAAGGAATACAGAATAGACCCCAATTGGTGCAGTATTTTACTGTGGCAAAACTTTTAGCCTGCGGTTTAGAAAATAAGGCTCAATTTTATGACTTGTTTGCTTTACATGGAAAAGAAAGATATAGATTTAAAAAAATAATTTTCAGTCATTTTTATTTTCTTTTATTAAACAGAAAAAACTACCCACTGAGCAGGGAGGCCAAGTCAGGGCTCGATCCCAGGACCCTAGGATTATGAACTGAGCCAAAGGCAGATGCTAACCAACTGAGCCACCCAGGCACCTCTCAGTCATTTTATTTTTAGTACAGTTTTCTCCTTATATTATAAATATACAAATTATAAGAACATCAGTTTTCTCTCAGAATTTGATGTTAGATATTCAAAGACCAATGAGAAGTGTGCTCACCCTACAATGTCATTGGTTGGATATTGTAGAGAATAGGGATAATAATTAAGAAAAGGAAAATTTCTATATTATACTGAGTTAGAAAATACAACATATGGAAATTTAACTTGGATATTAGTCATTAGATTTTCAGATTCCTGATTTTCAGCAAAGATACACACTATAATGAGAACTTTTTTACACACATAGAGAACATTACTATGATCCATAGGACTATCTGTACATCTTAGAGCTTTATCACTTATGAAGTCTACATGTACTAAAATGTGGATAAGCCAAATTATTAGGTGAATCTGAATTTAAATCGTGGTTTAAAATTATTTCAGTCAACTTTCAGCTTTATTAAATGATAGTCCAAAACCAGTGTTTTAGTTAATCCCATATTTTAATTAATTTCCAACATTCAAAGGTTATCTTGTTATGATAGCAATTTTGGCAACTAGCATTGAATTTTTTCAAGTTGATCTATTTATACAGTTATTTCACAGTTCTATATGCTATATTTTATTAAAATTTAAAAATTTGAAAAGAAATGCTATTTCCTGGGGCTGCCTTAAACTACGTAAAACTACCTAAGTTTATCATTTCACATCTCTAGAGTCTGACATCAAGATATCAGGGGGCCATGCTCCTGCACACAGTTCCAGGGCAAACTTATTCCTTACCTCTTCCAGCTTCTTGTGTTTGTTGACAATCCCTAGCATTCCTTGGCTTGTGGATGCATTGAATGAGTCAGCTGGCCATCCTCTCCTGGTACCTTCTATCCAGATTGCCCCTTTTAATAAGGGTGCCAGTCATATTGGATCAGAACCTACACCCTAATGACTTCATTTTTATTACCTCCATAAAGCCCCTATTTCCAAATGTCACATTCTGAGTTAATAGGGATTAAGACTTCAACATATCTTTTTTGGGGGGTGGGGGGAGTGGAGAAGAGATACTCTTCAACTCCTAACAACTGCCTAAATAAGGAAAATAAAGAATGAGTTCTCCTTGACAGATTTGGCAGTACTTTGAGAATTTTTTTTTTAATCCAAACCTCTATAATCTTTTCTTTTTGGGCAATTGTCACCCTAAAGTATTTCTTAAAATTCAATGCTTCCATTAGCCTGAATCTTCAGTGACCTTTTTTGTGTTATTCATATTAAAATAACTGGTTTTACCTGGCACTAGATTTTTATCTTTGAAAAAGTAGAAGAGGGCCCCTGGGTGGCCCAGTGGGTTGAGCCTCTCTGCCTTTGGCTCAGGTCATGATTTCCAGGTCCTAGGATCGAGCCCAGTATCCAGCCCCACACTGGGGTTCTCTGCTCAGCAGGGAGCCTGCTTCCCCCTCTCTCTCCGCCTGCCTCTCTGCCTACTTGTGATCTCTCTCTGTCAAATAAATAAACAAAATCTTTAGATAAAAAAGAAAAAGTAGAAGAAATCCCCACCACCACCACCACACACAAGGAAGACTAGGCTAGGGGAAGAGAGCTTCAAAAGCATTCCAATCTTTAAAAATGACAGACATACACTTCCTTCTACCTAACAGGGATGAGGAGACAAGACATGCAGCTGGAGGAGACACACAGGCCAGGTCAGAAAGGAAGAAGAGGTCTAAAGCATAGTTATGCCTTTCGTTTTTAGAAATTATTTCAAGTTCAGTAACTTTTCAGGAATAGGTATCATTAATACATTTTATCATTTGTGTTTCTTTTGATCCTTAATAGTCTTAAACCTTCTTTCTTAATCCAGAAAATTAAAGCGTTAAACTGAGTAAAATGTATCCCAAATTAATGGCATAAAAAGGAAAAAGTGGAGCTAGTAGACCACAGTAGTTACTGAGAAAAAAAATGCAAAATTTGTGATTCAATTGTAGTATCCTTTCCAATATATAAATATGCTCATGTTCTTGCCAAAAAGGAACATGAAATCACCACAGAGGACATTTATTAGGACCCTACAATGTACTAAGAGATCTGGGTATGAATATGGATCAGACTTTGCATCCTAAATTTAGAAGTTCACCTCCCAGTAGTCAGACATTTCTAAAGACAAATAATTATACGGTAGTTGTGAGAAATTCTATATTTGATATATGAAAAACCTGTTGCTTTAAATATTGAGGTAATAGCTATCACAGATCCAATTATAAATAGCCAGTGAAAAATGTCTAAACCTAAATAATGTACAATCTGCAGATGTTAGGCTTCAACAACACAATCCCTTTATGTTGTCAGAGAATGAAAGCTCATTCCAACTACATAAGCCAAAAATGGCCTTTGAAATATAAAAAAGGTTATTCTTATGGGGACAGTCATTTTGATGTTGGTCTTGTATGTACAGCCCTATATTGTTTACATTGATAATTCAGTGCTTTTCTAAAGCTTTCTATTGTAACTATGAATTTACATTTTAAAGTTGCTTATCGAAGTATTCTTTTGACAAATTTACATTATTATTCTCTATCCCATTGTCAGAAATCTAGAGATCATTACAGTTATTGTGAAAATAGATCTAAGCCCAGAGGTTTATATTTTGCAATAAAATATTGTGTCTTTGCTCTGGCCTTGAGGAGGGGAAGAAAGCAGGGAAAAAACACTACATAAAGTTGTTCAACATATTAATGTGTAATATGTGGAAAAATCACATTGTGACCCAATCTGTTAGAGTCTCATTGGCTTCCAGATTGCAGCAAGATTTATTTTTTTAGTGTTTTACAGAGCCTCGTCTTTACTTACTTACTGCCATATGTTTCTACCTCCTCACTTTTAATCAGTCTCACTACACTGTCTGAACAATCAAAATTTAAATTGTTTCATAACTATTCAAGCATAGAGCTTTTTATGTTCCCTAACTATGAAATTCTCTGTGATTATTTCTAGTAAGGACAGGTGGCTTTCTATTGAAAAAATAAGTTTCTGTAAGTTATGCTTTTGATTTTTTTAATCTAAATTAAATTGATGTATTTTGATAGTTGGCACACATTGATTTGCTATCAAATTATATCTTTATGATTTGCAAGACTTTATATAAACTATTTCTTATAAACTGAAATACAAGCATCACTCTACTTTGCAGTTTATTTTATGAGACTACTAAATAAATCACTACAAAAAGAGACTATTTTTAAAGGAGGAAAACTAGTTTTAAAAGGCCCAGCAGAGGCATATAAAAGAGAAGGGGGAAATAAAAAGACAAAATAATCCAAACTGATTCTTTTTATGTGCCGAAGTAGGTATATGGAAATATTGCTAGCAAAATATAAGCAACAAAGTAGTTTGGTCAAATAATTTCAGAATCCCATCTTCTGACTGTATCTATAGTACTCTGGCACTGACAAAACAATTCAAAATTATCTCGTGTGTGTGTGTGTGTGTGTGTGTGTGTGTGTGTGTCTGTTTACCAGGAGAATAGAATATGGAGTACGTGGATATAGTATAGCCTTAATATACCAGGTACTACAAATTCCTAGAACATTTAGTGTGAACATTTAGGAACACTGTATTTTATTTTATTTTTTATTTATTTTTATTTATTTTTAAAATTTCTTTTCAGTGTTCCAGAATTCATTGTTTATGCACCACACCCAGTGCTCCATGTAATGTGCCCTCCATAATACCCAGCACCAGGCTCCCCCAACACCTTACCCCTCTCCCCACCAAAACCCTCAGTTTGTTTCTCAGAGTCTACAGTCTCTCATGGTTCGTTTCCCCCTCCAATTTCCCCCAAATCCTTTCCCCTCTCCAGCTCCCCATGCCCTCCGTGTTATTCCTTATGCTCCACAAATAAGCAAAACCATATGATAATTGACTCTCTCTACTTGATTGTATTTTAGTAACTGGCCTTCCTGACTGGACCAAGTAACCAAAAGAAAAAAAAAAAGTCCCAACAGGAGGATATAATTGAAGACACAGTTTTTTTCTTTATCTGATAGGAGTGACCAAAAAAGAGGTTGGATGTTCATGACAAATCACTATCAGTGACAGAAACTCAAGAGTAAAAGCCTCATTTGTTTACTGTATCTAAGAATCCCTGACCTGCATTGCTTGATGTCTAGTATCTTGAAGAACAATGTTTAAAATAGTTATTCTACTCCTCCTCAATTATTTCCGTTGAGAATAAAAGCTAACCCTACTTTCCATCTTGGCTGGATATAGGAATTATTTGTTCTAATATATTAATGACATTTAAAATATAGCAAGGTTCAATGAGCTCAAAATTATAATATCACCTACTTTATTCAGAGAATGAATTAGACTAATAGAATTTTATTTTTGGACTATCTTGAAATGCTTAATGAATAGTACAGTTACATATCCACTTATTAGCAATTTTTCATCAGTATTGAGATGTTTTCTTTTTAATTCTTATTCTTGCTTTTTTGATATATTTCTTCAGTTCAAGTGCTCAACTCTTTTTGAAGGTTCACTTTCTTTCCAACCACACTCATTATTTGTTACACCATTTTATCAGCTTTCTGAAAGTCCAAGAGAAATTGGGATGTAACCATCACTTATTCAAATGTCAAAATTAAGCCAATTAAAGGAAAAAAGAATTTAGTGCTAAAAAGTGATAAGGACATTATTCTGAAAGTCTCTTCAACTTTTTTGATTTGTCATATTAAGCTATGTAGGAATATCTAGAGGACTTAAAAAATTTCCAGAACAGTTCCACATTATCTCAAAGTTATTTTAATCTACAGCTGTGAATCTCTCTATAAGGAAAAGACATTTTAGGATGTGCCAATATTGGGAATGACAAAAAAGTTGCCTTATAGACTGTTTAAAATTGTACATAGTAAATATAATCTTTTTTTTTTTAGAATTTCAAAATATTTAAAAATCTACACCCAAATACTTTTATTTGGTATATTGTAGACTTAACCATAAACTCATGGCATTCAAGAGCTATTAAACACCACAAAGATTATATAGCCCAATCATTTTTACCTATAGATAAGCAATCTATAGCCCAAAGATTGTCTCATTCAGGGCCACAGAGGTAGTTAGAGAGTTATTCATTCAGCCAAACATTGAGAAAGGAACTGGTTTGATAGGGCTGAAAATAGTCTCTTCCCCTATTGAGGGCTTGAGCCAGTATTCTGGTAAAGACAACAAAACATATATGGATGAATTATGGGGTGCTCTGGGAGGTCATGGAGTGGGTAGGGGAGATGAATGTTTAGGCTTTTCCAGAAGGGAGATACAGAAGCCCAATGTTGATGATGACCAAGTTTAATACGGATGGGAGGGGAGAACAGAGTGATCCAGAAAAGAAAATTGTGTGGATAAAAAGCCATAAGTTTAAAAAGAATGTCACCTAAAAAATTGCATACAATTTAATAATATTGATGCTAAGAGTGGAGTCAGTTGAGTGGTAGTGTGAGATGAACCTGGATAGATAAATAGGCCATGAAATGACTTTAGATTTTTTTTCTTGGAAGGATATTGAGTCATTGAAGAAATTTTTGCAAGGGAGTGAAAGTAGAATAAACAATACAACATCTCAAAGTCAGTTCTGAATTCAGGCCCTGAAAGTGTATATTTTACACAGGTTTGTATACATTAAATACATACCCTTGGTGCAAAGTCTTCAAGATTATCTTCTAAAAGAACATTCTCCTATTATATAAATACCTGCTACTTGTACTAAGCAGGGGAAGTGTTAAAATAGGAGATATGAATAGCAGATACTAATAGGTGTCCTTGATCATAATTCCAAGAGCTAGAACACAGAGGTATTTTCCCAGTCACTGACATAACTAAAATAATTCACACACATGCAATATTTTCCCAGTCACTGATATAATTAAATAATTCATAAAGAGAGGTGCCTGGGTAGCTTAGTCAGTTAAGTGTCTGCCTTTGACTCAGGTCGTGATCCCAGAGTCCTGGGACTGAGTCCCACATGGGGTTCCCTGGTCAGGGAGGGGTCTGCTTCTCCCTCTTCCTCTGCTGCTATGCTATTGTCCACCCCTGCTCTCTCGCTTTCTCTTACATAAATAAAACCTTAAAAATAAATAACTTATAAACTTTAATCAAATACATTTATTCAGTAAAAAAATTCATAGTATGTGGCCATTTTATTCATAACACTTTGATATTTTACATTAGAAAAAATGAATAGCTTTCTAATTTTTCTTATAGAAATAGAGATTTGTTAATTTTTTCAACTTACTTAGACATAGTATAAATGCAAGACTGGGCTGTGAAGTATTAAACAAATGAAGATGTATATTCAATTAACTAACAAGTTTTTTATTAAATTTTTCATTTCTGTATGGTTGACACATGATGTTATATTAGTTTCAGGTGCACAACATAGTGATTCGACAATTTTATAGGTCATGCTATCCTTGTCACAAGTGTAGCTTCCATCTGTTACCATCTAATACTATTACAGTATCATTGACCATATTCCTTATGCTGTACTTTTTATTCCAATTACTTATTCATTCCATCTGGAAGCCTGTATCTCTCACACCTCTTCCGCATTTCTCATTTCTCATTTGCCATTTCTCATCTTCTCCTCTTTCCAAAGAAGACATACAGATGGCCATCACACACACGAAAAAGTGTATAATATCACTTATCATTAGGGAAGAACAACTCAAAAACACAAGGAAATATCACCTCACACCTGTCAGAATGGCTAAAATAAAAAAATAAAAAGTGTTGATAAAGATGTGGAGGAAAAAAAAAGGAATTCTGGTGCTCTGTTGGTGGAACTGTAAATTGGGTGTAGCCACATGGAAAAAAGTATAGAGGTTCCTCAAAAATTAATAGAAATACATATATAATCTAATAATCCCACTACTGTGTATTTACCCAAAGGAAACAAAAACACTAATTCTAAAAGATCTATTCACCCCATGTTTGCTGCAGTATTATTTACAATTCAAGGATATGCAAGCAACCTAAGTGCCCAAAGATAGTTGAATAAGGAAGTTGTGGTGTACACACACACAAATATTATACAGCCATAAAAAAGGACAGAATTGTGCCATTTGTGACAACATGGATAGACCTAGGGGATATTTTGCTAAGTGAAATAAGTCAGACTGAGAAAGACAGATACCACATGATTTCACTCACATGTGGAATATAAAAAAATGAATAAATAAAAACTGAATCAGACCTATAATAGAACAAACTGGTGGTTGCCAGAGGGAATTTAACATTGTTTTTTATATTTCTATAGTATTTATCTATTAAGAGTCCTTATTTGGGGTGCCTGGGTGACTTAATTGGTTAAGCATCTGACTCTTGATCTCAGCTAAGGTCTTGATCTCAGGTTCTTATGTTCAAGTCCCACACTGGGTTACACAGTAGGTATGGAGCCTACATAAAAAAAGTAATTATTTGAATTTTTAAGTAATCTGAGTCTTTTCCAATGCCTCATCATTTAAACATTCAACCACTTTTCATATGAAAATTATGCTTTCAATTTTGTTCCTCTAGAAGGAATAAGTTTAAGATTTTATTTTTAAGTAATCTCTACACCCAATATGGGGCTGAAACTTATAACCCTAAGATCAAGAGTTGCATTCTTTTTTTTTTTTTTAAAGATTTTATTTATTTATTTGACAGACAGAGATAACAAGTAGTCAGAGAGGCAGGCAGAGAGAAAGGAGGAAGCAGGCCCCATGCAGAGCAAAGAGCCCGATGCGGGGCTCAATCCCAGGACCCTGGGATCATGACCTGAGCTGAAGGCAGAGGCTTTAACCCACTGAGCCACCCAGGTGCCCCAAGAGTTGCATTCTTTATCAATTGAGCCAGCCAGGCATCTCTAGAAGGAATCATTTTAAAGGCTAGAGGGACTAGATAAAGAGGGAAAGAATTAGAAAAGATGAAATTTTTCTACTTTCCTCAGAATGAAATATAATCACTTCCTCAGGCTTGACCCTCAATAACTCAAGGAGAGAACCATCAGTTATTGTGCTAATGATATTACCCTAAATATATTAACAGTATAATTCTTATTGATAGAATAAGAATGTGAGGAAAAGAAGAGATCAGTACCCTTTTTAGTAGAAAGATTAAGAGCAAAAACCTGGAGGCAGCTGGTGTGGAGGGCAGGTCTTTATGTACTGAGAGAGGCAAGACTGGATTTATTTTCACTAGAGAACTAGTGGAAGCTTGGCCCACTTAAGGAGTAATGCTTCTAATAAGGACAGACTAGCTGAGTGGGATCAGGGAAGGCCAGCTATAAGTTCTAGTGCCAGAAAACTGGTCTCACAGATAATCAGTTTCATGTGGAAGACTTCATGGCCATGGTTCTAGTGCCTTTGCAGCTTGCTGGAGTCATGCTCAAGTACTCCCTCTGATACCAGCTGGAAAGAAACTATACAGAAATAGAGCTACTACATAAAATAGAGGATGTCCAGTTACATTTGTATTTGAGATAAATGATTTTTAAATATAAATATGTCCCAAATATTATGTGGGACACATTTATTTTTTTTTAATCTACTATGTTTGATTCAAATTTAAATGAACATACTATATTTTATTATAAAGTCTCGATAATCATTAACATGTTTTTACAGTACCCAGAGGACAAGGCAACTCAAAATAAATTCTGTTGTGGAATAAAGACAAAGAATAGTCCATTTATCATTCTTGGATTGAACCAAGCATTTAGAGCCCCCTGAGCTGTGTAATAGAAAACACATATAATAGACCCCACCAGAGGAGAAGTGAACTACTATAACTGCACTGTTTTCCTTAATAAATACATTGAAAAAGAGATAAAGTAGTTTTCCTCATTTTTAGTCAAACCATTTCAAGTTGAGATACAGAACTTCATCTTACTCTCTGGAAGGGGGACAGGTCTTTAGTATTTTCCAACTCAATTTCTCACATTCAGAACTCTGCTTTGGTAGCTTTATTTGTATAGCTCTTCCTGCCCTTTTTCTAGAAGGGAAATAAAATATTTCTTCAGATCCTTGTTTATGTGAAAATCTTAAGAGTTAAATGCCTTACTCATGTTCAGAGCTTTTTTGTGTTATAAATTGAAGAAAATTTAAAGAAACAGAAGTATTTGGAATATTTCCTATATTTTAAAACTAAGAACCATGTGTATCCGTCTGTTTCTGTGATTTCTGAGGTTCCAGATTTTTGTACTTTTCATGGTGTATAAATAAATACAATTTCAACGTGTTAAAGATAGGGGGACATGCACTTATGTGACTGACAATATCCACTGTGGTTCCAAAGAAAGTACATGATTCTTACATGTCAAGTTGATTAGAGCTAATTCACTGTGGAAAAATGTTCAAATTTATCTATTGAAAAAATCTAGTCATTCACCATTGACATAGATCTGCTTCCAGTAATGATTATTCTGGTTATGAAGATGAATAACCTGCTTTCATCTTAAAAAACTGTAAGGACAACTGCTGTGTGTTTAAATCCATTATATGTTTCCTGGAGTCCTAACAATTAGAAATGGAAAGGACGGTTTGGTCATCTCCCCCATCTTTCTGTCTGGGCAGGCTTTTATTCTTAAGTAAATTCTCCAGGGCTTTATCTAATCTAGTTTTACATAACTCAAATGGAAAACTTGGAAGACTTTACCATAGTCTAAAAGATCTTGCTGCTGGGAATTATTATAATGATAATAAGCATACTTTAACTCTGCTTAATTCCCCACTACTTTTATCTATGCCTCCTGGGAACAACCTGGAGCAATTCCACACACACTCTTCTCCCCCTTGGTGTACTACCATTTAAATCACAAGTGTTGATCACGCCCAACCTCACACACTTAATTGTATTTGGAAAAATGATTTGGATATCTTTTAACAACTCTGCCAATCCTTCTAGCATCTTTGAAATTAATGAGAAACCTAACAGATGAAGATAAACTTCTAGTAAAACAGAGAATAAATGATTTTCATTATAAGAGCTCTTTTGAACATTTGAGGTTTTAGGCAGGCAATTCTAGTGATTATTTGTTAAAGATAGGAAAAAATATGAAATATGCCAGGAATATCTTCAGAAACAACTATTTCCATTTATGAATTTGTCCTGCTCCAGCTTCCCAGGACCCATGCTATTTATTTAGTGCCAGCTACTTTTCAAAGTGCATTTTGTCCAAAACAGCTCTCATCCCAATGAAAACGTCTTCTGTCTACAAAGAACTCACTTAATGACTACCTTATGGATTGTAACAATATGTCCAGACCACATGGTATTGAGTGACAATGTCCATCTTGTAAGAAACATTTACATTTGGATAAAATCATGGCAATTTTAATTCTATTTAACAATAATAAGATATTATTAGGCAGGACAGAGGGAATGCCTGGGTGGCTCAGTCAGTTTAGCCCCTTACTTGGACTCAGGTCATGATCTCAGGGTACTGACCTCAGGCCAGATTCTACCTGGCTCTGGCTAGGTATGGGGAATCCCTGATCAGCAGGGTGTCTGCTTGTCTCTCTGCCCCTCCCCCCACTAGTGGACACTTTGTGCACTTGGGCTCTCTCTACTAAATAAAGTCCTTTAAAAAGAAAAAGGAAATCTAGGCAGAGAATTAGTAGGAGGTGGGGGCATAGTTTAAGGGACGAACAAATATTGAAAGCTCCTTCAAGACAGAGATTTTTGTTTTACTAGTTGTAGTTCCTAGATCCATGCATTCAAGTTCAATGGATAGTTATTTTCTTTCCATAATTCAAGCCACCATTGGTAGGGCAACTGAAGACAGTATCACTTACTGCTTAACATTAAATCATTAACTGAAGAATTTGTCTTGAGTCAACATAGTTATCTTCTCTGCTCATTATACAAACACTAGTGTTTCAAAGCTTCCTTGTGGGAAGGGAACAGCTATGAAAATCCATCCGTGGTGCAAGGTGAAGAATTGCCTGTGAATGTTTAATACATGCTAGAAACTCTTAATAACATCATAAAGGCGAATTCAAAGAAAATAGAGAAGTTATCCATGGAAGCTCTGGAGAAAATTCTTGGTCTGCTTAAGAGGTAATGTACATTTCTAAGTGATCTGATTTGTGAGTATAGAATTATTTAGAGTAAACTGTTATCACACTATGTATTTCTGTGGTTATCTATTGTTCTCTCTTCCTTTTCTCATTTTGGCTTTTGAGTATTCTTTTTTCTTTGTTAGTGTAGTTAAAACACTGCCAATTTTGTTTATTTTTTTAACCAACTGAGCCACCCAGGCATCCCTTGTTTATTTTTTTAAAAAATGGTCATTACTTTCAATGTTGTATTATTGTTTATTCTGGTCTATATTTTATTTACTTCTGGTTTTTCTTTGTTGTTATTTCCTTCCTCTACTAAATTTCAGCTAAGTTTCTACTTTTAGTTCCTTGTGTTTATTTGAACTTTTCTTAATGCAAGCATTTATAGCACAAATTTCACTCTAACATCTGCTTTTGGTGTATCCATAGGTTCTAGAATATCGTGTTTTCTTTTGTTTTGAGACATACTTTGATATGCTGTTTGATTTGCCCCATTTCTTTTGTGGTGGTGTGTTCTTTAATATTTACATATCAAATATTTAACATTTATGTTGTAGATTCCAGCTTTATTATTGATCTTTAGTTTTGTACCATTGTGGTTGGAGAATATACTTAGTGGGATTTGAGTCTTCTTAAATTTGTAATATTTGTTAAATCTCTTTTTATGTGATTTAACCAGGGCATTCTTATATGTGTACTTGAAGAAAATGTGTACTCTATCTGGTGAAAAAATATATATATCTTAGAACCATGTATTCTGAAGTATGCTTCAAGTAAAAGATGTTCTTATTGGGGAAAAAAAAAAACAACAACTAATGGAGGATACTTGTTTAAAATAAAGCATATAAAGAGGGGAGATGGGATGGGTAAAATAGGTGACAAGGATTAAAGGGTATACTGGTCATCATGAGCACTGAATAATGTATAGAATTGTTGAATCACTATATTATACACCTGAAACTAATGTAATACTGTATTTTAACTATACTGGAATTAAGATAGAAAACTTAATTTTAAAAAGATGTAATCGACAATGTAAACTGAGAATCTGAATTTATCAAATGGTCAAGTAGATCTTAACGAAGAAGTCCTCAACTCATTAACAACATGGTTCAGCCTTCTATCTTAATCAAAAGAAGCTTATAGAACACAATATTATCATTATCTGATTAAAGAGAGGGGTTTTATTAGGCCTGGCACGAAGAGCTATGCTCTCTGAAAGCAATAGCTTTAAAATAGATGCAAAGAAGAAATTGAACTTTGTGTCACATGACATCTTTTCCTTAAAGAAAAGTACATTCAAATTCAAACCTTAATATGTTGTTATATTTGAGAAATTAAATGTAAAATTGTACACAGATTCCCACTCATTTTATTTACAAAGGGACATGTTCAAAGAAAACAGGACATTCAAAATAAACATTCATTTTAGCAGTCATAAAGTTTTATAGCTATTGTCAAAATCAGACGACTTAAAATGGGAAGCTGTTTTATGTTCAAAGTATGGCTATGTTTGATCAATTAGGATTTATAGAGATGGAAATCAGTTTCTTTTATTTCTGTCACTAAGAAAAATGTGCATGAATTTTTATAATAAAATCTGCCAGTTGTCCTAAGTGCTGACCATCTGACTTAGATTGTTGAGAGCAGTATGGGGAAATTTTCCTGTCAAAGCATTCATTGTGATAGGGTAGGATTGGAAGACTATTACTAATGTCATGGACAATGATTAAAAAAAAGCTCTAGGCTTAATCCCTTCTGGCTTTATTGAAAGAACTACCAAAGTGACATAGTGTCTTAACCCACAGGCAGATTTATTAGGGTGGAAATCGCTTTTGCTTTGTATTTAATTAGCTTAGTCTGTGGAGGGAACCTGGTAGCAGGGAAATCTCTCACTCTGACACAAAACATTGAACAATGAACCATACTTCAAGCTAGTAAAAGAGAGGCAAGGACATTCTAATAAATTAACTACTAAGGAGAAAATATTGTTATCAAATCATATCTTTAGAGCAAGAACATATCTCTACATCTTTATTACTTAATTCAAAAACTTCGGTTTGCCTGATTTTGCTTGGGACACTAAGTGGGAAAACAGGATAAATTGCAGCATGTGGGATCATTGGTATTACTGTAATAATCTGGATCCAACTTCTTACAAATCCAGTTATGGAAAATTGACCATAGTTTATCTATATCATCTCATTATTGAGTTACTCAATACAGCATAAAAGCAAAACTGAATATTATGTATCAAAGGATATAAAAATTTGATTAAGAAAAAAATGAGGAAACTATCCAGATTCTTCTTAAATTTTAGTCAGTTCACCAAGATCCTAAGTGAAAAGACTTTGTTCAATGCAAAATAGAGGAAACAATACATAAGCTTAATTGTGACAATCTATAACATTAAAAAAATAGATTCTCATAGGTTTTTTTTTTTTTTTACCATGTTATCTCAGAAACTTTGTCATCTCAGTGTATTTATGGGAGAACTCATCTTTTGAATCACTAGCACAGATAAGTACTTTAAGCATGTGAGAAGCAAAAAACAAAACAAAAACAAAAACAAACACCAAAAAATATTATCCAAAGTGAAAGAAGATCCCTGAAGAAAAGTGATACTCAGAATCAATCTAACAAGAGATGCGAGATTTAAAAAAAAAAAAAAAAAAAAACACATACTGAGAGAAACTGAAGACGTGAAAAAGTGGATGCGATTTCAATTAAAATCTCAGCAGAGTTTAAATAACGGACAAGTTCTATTTTTATAGTGTTAAGTGCAAGAGAACAAACAGCCAAGAAAATTGGGAAGAACAACTTATATTTACAAATTGTAGAACCACTTTTCAAGACTTAGCATAGAGTTATAACTGAGAGTATACTATTGCACTAAAAATAACAATTAAACCAATGAAATAAAACCACCGGGAAGAGACACCTGGGTGGAACAGTTGGTTAAGCCTCTGCCTTTGGCTTAGGTCATGATCCCAGTGTCCTGGGATCCAGCCCCACAATGGGCTCCCTATTCCGCAGAGACCCTGTTTTTCTCTCTGCCCTCCCCTCCCCCTGCTTGCACTCACTCACTCTGACAAATAAATCTTAAACAAAACAAAACAAAAACGGGGAATGGAGGAAAAAATATTTAAATACCTTTATCCAAACTCACAAAATTCATGGAAATCAATTCCAGGTGGATTAAAGATCTTAGTGGGAATAAAGTTTCCAAAGAAGAACATAGTGAGAATCTTCATAAAGTGAGATTGGGAAACATTTTTTAAAACATAATGGAGAAAAAACTCCCACAAAACCCTAATTAAGTTGGGCCATACTTAAGGATTCCTTTTTTGAAAGGTGTATCATTAGAGTATCCTAAAGGCAAATCAGAAAGAGAAGGTTTCACACTACCTGTATCATTCGTTATCAATATCATGAAAATAAAAACCATAATAACAAAATATATGCCTGCCATAATCACTAAACTTCAAGACAGAAAACGCTAAGTGCTGGCAAAGATATGAAGTAATTGGGTCACCTGGGAAGCTCAGTCAGTTAAGCGTCAGACTCTTGATTTCAGCTGAGGTCATGATCTCAGGGTGGTGAGTTCAAGCCCCTTGTTGAAAGCTCCATGTTCAGCTCAGAATCCCCTTGAGATTCTCTCTCTCCTGTACCCCTCCCTCCCTCCTCCTACTTGCAATCTCTCTCTAAAATAAATAAAATCTTTAAAAAGTGAGAGAGAGATGAAATAACTGAAAACTAATTCTCCACTAGGAAAAAGATGTTCGTAGATCTACTGAACGTAGAACATATGCAAAACTTAGGAAGAAGCATTTCTGTCCCCCAGTTCATATCCAATGCAAATCTCTGCATGTGTGTAACAACAACAGAGACTTATTGGTGAGAATGCTCAAAGCAGAACTATTTGCAACAGCCCCAACTACCTACTACCAGCAGAACAAACAGTACCATTTCTACAAAAGTACAATGGATATCTCACAAAAATTAACGAAATACTCGTACCTGCTGCACCGTGGACAAATCTCACGAACATGGTGTTGAACAAAATAAGCAGACAGAAAAGATTACCTACTTAAAATCCATTTCTATAATAAACAAAATCAGACAAAACTGATCAATTTTGATAGAAATGAGGTCGTGTTTACCTTTCAGTAAAAGAGTCAGGTCCTCGAGAGGACTTCCCAGGACAAGGATAGTTCTAGCTTCTGATAACACCCCACTTTCTAGTGGTAACATTTACCTAGAAGTAAAAAGTTTACCTACCTTTAAGAGGGTTTACAGAAGAGGCAAATGCCACCCCATGAAGAACAACACGGCCTTGTACCAGTCACTCGTCACCTGGGAGATGCACAGTGACAAGAAACAAGGCTGAAGGATGTCAGATGAACTCAGCTTGGAGAATCTCTCAGCTCTGACACGCCTTGCTTTTTGTACCTGGCCTGTGCTCGTGTGTGTGTGTGTGTGTGTGCATCTACTTCTATAACCCCTTCATCCGTATGTGATTAGTGGTCACTCTTCGGCTCAGATGTATTCAATCAATCCCAGTTACTCCCATACAAACCATCTCAGCTGCTAGTTGAGGTGCTTGGTTTGGTACATCAGCTTGGAAGTGATAATAAACTCTTAATGATTAGATATTAATAATTCAAGGGGGACTTGGCTGAAGGTAAAATTCTTAGACTTCCTTGAGGCTGGAGGAAAGACTACCTATTTGGCTGTCTTTTCCACTTATACTTTAGTTTTAAAAATTACCTAAATAAAAAATATTTTACTCTCCTACTTAGAAATTACTATTTTTTTTTCTTAAAGTGCTTTTGCTTTGTTTTGGAATCAATGGTTCTGAACAAACACATTGATTCTTTTTTGTTGTTTCATTATTGTGTTGCATAATTCAGATCACCATTGAGGATATAGGATTTGTTGGCTATAAGCCAGTAATAAAATATTCTATTTTAAAATGAACAAAATGTATTTAGAACAGTTTTATGGTAAAATTTGATCTAAAACTGATTTCTATCAAATTTATAGGCTAAATGTAAAAGGTATTTAAGAGGTTACAGTTACTGAGATGTGTATATAGTATAATAATCTTTTTAATGTATATCCATTTTTAAAAGTATCTGCCTGGATTGTTTAGAAAATTCTTATTCTTTTTTTTAGAAAAATTTTTAAAATATACTTTTTAAAAATTTTTTAATTTTTTTTATTAACATATAATGTATTATTAGCCCCAGGGGTACAGTTTTCAATATACTTTTTAAAGCAACATACTTTGTAATTCTCTACAGAAAATCCATACATTTTTACACTAAATCCCTAGTTGTACCATGCCATAAAATATTTTTTAATAATAGGAAAGTCTTATTATTCATTGAGAGTTGTTTATTTTGCATCCCACAGAACTGGAAAGTTCCTTGTCTCTGGCCTTCTCTGGGCTTAATGGTTTACCACTGACCACCAAGTTGTCCAGGTGAATTCCACCTGCTCCTTCCCTATGTCAGTTACATTTGTTAACTATTCCTCTGGCAGCCCTTCTGTTCAACACTTCTTGCATTTACAGAAGTGCCGTGATTTCATGATGTTATATAATGACCCTATACTTTGCCTTTCTTTCTTTCTCCAAGTATCGGTAGTTTTTTACCTACATAGTAATACCACATGCCAAATGCTATGGGAAGGAGGGCAAAGTAGGTGTGGAAAGGGCAAGCAAGAAATCTGGAGGAGGCAGAGATCTGAAAGTTCATATATTAAAAGAAAATTTATTTGCACAGAGAAAATGTCCAAAGGAAGAATCACCAAATTTTCCATTGGGGGTGTATGACAGGTCATTATAATCTTGTTCATTTGTTTTGTATATATATTTATTTCTTTCAAATATTATCTTTGAAGATGTATCATATACCTAATGCTTTTAATGATTTTTTAAAAAGAAATTTACTTATAGTTTAGAACTATGTTTAAAGTTGATATTAGTTTATTTAGTGATAACTTTACAATTAAAATTTTAAATCTGAGCATTTGGATACTGAATCTCTTTTACCTGATTGTTCTGCTAATATTTATTTTTTTCTTGTAAGCTTTTCTTTCTTTCATATCTTAACTACCGCAAGATCCAGCTTACAGAGAAAGTGATGAGACAGCAGATTGATGACTGGAATGTGGAAGGAGTGGAAATGGAATTTGTTTCATCTACCATAATCTGGAGTTTAATGAGTTTAAGATAAAGATACAAATGTTTATCTTTCAGCCCCACTTGTACTCCTCCTCCTCTTGTCTGCTGCATTCTTTTTTTAAAAATATTTTTATTTATTTATTTGACAGATAGATCACAAGTAGGCAGAGAGGCAGGCAGAGAGAGAGGAAGGGAAGCAGGCTCCCCGCTGAGCAGAGAGCCCGATGTGGGTGGGACTTGATCTCAGGACCCTGAGATCATGACCTGAGCCAAAGGCAGCGGCTTAACCCACTGAGCCACCCTGGTGCCATGTCTGCTGCATTCTTGAAGACGTTTTCTACTTTCTTCTTTTGAAAACACTTACTCAAACACACACCTTCCATTTGACTAAGAACTTATAGAAGTTTATTAAATAGATAGGTAAGTGTAGCAAGAAGTAAAGGTAACTGAATGAATCACCATTAAATGGAAAGGCTAGAAGCAGGTACATATGTGTACTGAATGAATTACAGTGAAAATCTGCTTTTTTAGTTCTCTATATTAATTCTGACACTATTGTGCCAGCATTTGAATAGATAGAATTCTTCATATTGAACTATTCTTACAATATTCCATCAGAAAACATTCTCCTTCGGTTCAGGTAAGGAAAGATAAATTACGTTTATGAATTTTTCTTTCTCCTTGATATTATCACTTTTAATGTAGAAAATTTTTATATTATTTGCCTATTCCTTGAAATAATATTGTTATATTTTTTCCTCTACATTGGATATTTTTATTTGATTTTTATAAAAAGTCATGTCTACTAAATTTTAAAAAAAGCCCCAGATACACAGTATCTCTTATTTTTGATCATTTGAAGGTCTGACATCATGTTTAAAAGAATTATTTAGTAGGAATATCAAACCTTTGCCTTAAAAGTTCAAGCTTGCTTTGATATGTGTATAGATCTAAAATGTTCATAAAAATCAAATACTGCAAATGATTCAGCTTGCTATGTTTAAATGAAGATGTGTTTTTTTTTTTTTTTTTTTAGTTTGGATACCATTAGTTTGTTATAAAAGAGAGACATGCAAATTATTTATATGATGAAAGATTTCACAGCTTCACTGGAATGGGCAAGATGTACATATATTTTAAACTAAACTGAAACATAAATAAAATATTCAATGACTCTATTGACTTAAATTTTATAGGGCATACATAAATAGCTGTTTGTAGGACAGGTAATACTGTGAAAATTTAGGTTGAGAATGACTATAAAAATGAGCATGGTAAGTGTTATATTTTCATTATATATATTGAGCTGAATCATCTGGGAAAACAGTATTTGTAGGTAACAAAAGTATCAAAATGTATTAAAACTTATTTTTTTGTTCTTTCCTATAATATTACCAGTCACTAGAAACAACTTAATAAACTTAAAAAAAAATTAAATTAAATTATTTCAAAATCTTTAGAAACTTGAAACTTTTCTCCACTAAATTTGGATCTCCATTGAGTAAAATATTTAAACACATCTACATAGAAAACTGTAGGAGCAGTTTTTCTTCTTTTTTTTTCTATATTGATAATTTAGAAATAAAGCAAATTTTTAAAAACGTGATGATATTTTAAAAAATTGACTAAAATAATAAATGTTTATTTATCTTTTAATTGGAACAGATGTAGACCAAACCTGTTTTTATCCTCTAAGTTTATTGTGATGTGTAACTTTTATTCTTATGATGCATGTAAGAATAGGCTAGTCAAATTTAGTTCTTTATTTTTTTCATTTATGTTAGATTTAGAATCATTAAAGAATCAGTTTAATTTTATACTCAAATTATAAAATCATTATTACTTTCATTTATCACATTTATTATTGGAATTAACAGGTTCAAGAAATATTTTCAAATGCAAGTATTGAAAAAGGAACATGCTTCCTCTATATCTCAGTTAGCTGGAAAATGTATCACTTTTATGAACATTACCATTAATAGCTTTTTAAAAAACTTACTGATTTACTTTTTATTTTCTTTGTGATTGTTCATTTTTTTCTGCTTGACTATCATTAAAGAAATGCTTCTAAAACATAATCTTTTCTGTTTTTCAATGAATTGGTTGAATGTCTTAAAACTAAAAAATTCCTTTAATATTATAAAAGTTGATGAAGGAGCCTCCATTGACAGGATTTAAGTACTCAACATAGTTATATTAATAAATGAAAAAGAAAAAAAATATTCTCAACATTGACCGCACACAAAAATAAACCCTAAGAGGGGGCACCTGGGTGGCTTAGTGCTTAAGCTTTTGCCTTTTGCTCAGGTCCCAGGGTCCTGGGATCCAGCACTTCATTAGGCTCCCTACTCCCCAGGAGCCTGCTTCTCCCTCTGCCTGCTGCCCCCCTTGCTTGTGCACTCTCTCTTGTTCTCTCTCTCTTCCCCTCACATAAATAAAGTCATCAAAAATAAAATCCCTCAGGATATCTCAAGAACAAAAAGATTACTTAGAAAAAAGTGTTTGGGAACCTGACCTTGCAGTTTTGCATTATTTCCCCAGCATCTATAATGGTGTCTGGCATGTAGTAACAAGCTCAAAAGATACATTTAAGTACATTTTGTTCAACTGTTAACAGTCTTGCACCACTTTATTGTTGTTACTGGAAGACTGTCTATTAAATAAGTTGGCAAACTTTTAAAAAGCATAATGCATTGTCTTAGAGTGACACAGAGATATGGAGGAAATATAACGTTACTTAAAAGTAATATATTATGTCCTGAAAATACTAGTTTAAAATCAAATACAGTAAGAAATTTCTCTGGGTTAAGTTCTCCAATCCCTAGATATATTTTTACTCCACCGGCTTTTATATATACAAAGAATGAAAGTTGAAACAAGCACTAAAAATGCCTGAAAACCTCAGATGTTATGTAAATATATGAGACATTTTGCTAAAGTTTGTAAAAATAGCTCCTGTTTAATAAATATTCTGCGCCAAGCAATATACCAAGGACTTGCTCATATATTTTCCTATGTAATCCTCACAATAATATTTTAGGTAATATATTGTTAATTCTATTTTATAGGTCAGCAAATCAAGTGGAGATTAACTTTCCCAAGGTATCATAGCTAGTAATATCAGGAATATCATAAATACACAGTATTTGGCTCCAAAACCATGCTCTTTTTTTTTAATCTTTTTTTAAAAAGATTTTATTTATTTATTAGTTAGAGAGAGAGAGCGAGCGAGCACAGGCAGACAGAGAGGCAGGCAGAGGCAGAGGGAAAAGCAAGCTCCCTGCCGAGCAAGGAGCCCGATGTGGGACTCCATCCCAGGACACTGGGACCATGACCGGAGCCGAAGGCAGCCGCTTAACCAACTGAGCCACCCAGGCGTCCCCAAAACCATGCTCTTAATCATGCTGGCAAATTGCCTACTTTTATCACCCTTGAGAGCAACTGGACACAAAGATATAACATCACCCTCAGGCCAATGTTTTCCTCTTACCATCTTGGTGCTGCCTAACTATTAATAAAATGCATATTTTCATAATGTGACTAAGTGGATTTCTTTTAGTGGAAAAAATACTTTCTCTGTTTTCTCATATTTATGCTATTTATTGGTTCTGTTTTTCTTTTCAATTCGAGATATTTCTACTTTCCATTTCCCTTTCTTTTTCCTTTTCCTTTTTATTAGAGACTCACCTGAGTCTCTTAACAGAGAAACAAACAACAGCAAAAATAGCTTAATATTAAGAATCTTTTTCTTGGTAAGTATATTTCATGGTGGTGAGAGCACACAGTTTCATTCTTGCTAAATTTGCTTAGTAGTGAATAACAATCAAAATACATGTGAAGTACACAAATAGCTTACATTAAAAGAAACAAAGTATTTTTAAATATAATAATTTTAAAGGTTTGTAATTATATACTTTTTTGGATTAGAACAACAGGTAATATAATTAAATATATATATAAAATATATATAAATATAATAAAAATACTCTGATTTCTAATATCTAAAATGTCTCAAGGAGAAAACTAGTGCTGATGAAAGGTTGAAAATAATCTAGTTTATGATTCAAATGCTGGCCATTGTTATTTAAAAGGGCATATAATTAAAGGTTTGTGCTCTTTTTGTTCTTTTGGATTTCTTTTCATAGTAGAGTCTAGGTGTGATTCCAAACTCTCTATCAAGCAGTTTTTATCTAATCATTCATATTATCTCCATTTTGATTCTCTAAAAAAATGTCAAGAAATAACCATCAAATTTGAAATACAATAGCAATTAAAAGAATTTCTCCATTTTTTTATGAGAAGACATCAACGTTTTTTTCTGTAAAAGGCTAACTGGGAAGTAATACAGGCTTTGTAGCCCATGTGGTCTGGTGTGATTCTGCCATTGTTCTGTGAAAGCCACCATAGAAAACACATAAATAAATAAGCAAGGGCATGTTCCCATAAAACTTTATTTTTGGACAACGAAATTTGAATTTCATAGAAATTCCACATGTCATGAAATATAACTCTTATGGTTTTTGAAGAAATGTAAAGTAAAAATCTGTTCTTAGGACATATAGAATCAGCCATTGGGTCTAATTTTACCATGGGCCATAGTTTCCTGGCTCCTTAGGTAAATAGGGAAAAAAAATAAGGTTAGTATCCAAATGAGGATAGGATGTTTCCTGAGCGGTCACTAAACAAAATGGATTATTCCTCAGCTTTCACCATTTCTGGCTAATTGCCATCTGATGTTAAGATCTTTTATATTGTGTCTAAGAATCCGTTTCTATTTAAAATGTTGCAAGATATCAGAATATCTTACTATATAAATCTCATGTAAGTCAGCTTTTGAAGGATAGTGGCCATTTCATATTTGGCTCTGGCTTTAATATTTCCTCTTAGTATATTAACTTATGTTTGTTCTCTCTCAGTTAGGCTTAATTCTAACACCAGTGCATTTTTGTTCAGTTTTTGAATTTCAACTAATAAAAGGGATATTTTACTTTTTAAAATTCCCCTTAATAGTTTAACTACTTTGAGAATCAGAAGAGAATATATTGGTTTAAGAAATAACACAAGACATATGGAATAGGTGTCATTTTGACTTCATAAGGTGTCCATTTATTCATAAAGATGCCACTATCGGCCTTATTAGCTCACTGCAAATTAGACAGATTGCAGGGTGTTCTAGCGCCCTTCCAGACATCCTACTATGAATTATCATGCATTGAGGAACTTCAAGTTAATAGCAAATTAAACTTCATCTCCTCAGAACTAGTTTATATCTAATTATAGTAAAGCATGTTCAATTCCCCATCTGAAGTTGCCATCAATATTGTTAATAGATCCTTTACTTCCTGCTTCACTAAGTGGGGAATTTCTAACATACAAAGGATGAACTTACTGATTCTTTCCACACAATGCCCTAAATTTGATATTTCTTAAAAAGGAGTTCTATAGAATCAGTCAATAAAATTCCTTTTGCTTTATTTTAGCAGAAAAAAAAAATGTGTGTCAAAAAATTCTAAAATCTTTTTTTAAAAACATGAATGCAAAAATAAGACTTTTTTCCTCTCTGGTGGCTTGTATTCAGAAGTTTCAGTAGTTTCTTATTTCATTCAAAAGTATTTTATATAATCTAGTAATAATAACTACTCTGATTTTAGAAAGGAAGAAAATATATGGTGTGAATGTCTTAAATGTTTAGAAGTCAATACTTAACCAAAAAAAAGTAAACTCTATTTTTAGTACTGGTTTTATTATTCCATCTTACAACATTGTAGTGTTAAGTTTATCATACCTTTGAGCACTATTCTCGGTATGCTCTGTATGTGCACTTAAGAAAAGTTTATTTTTTTCAAAAAACAAACATGCTCGGAGAAATAATTTACAGACTAATGCTGTTTCAGCATCCATATCTAATTCTGAAGTTTCATCATTTAAAGGCATATCCAGGAGCACCTGGATGGCTTAGTTGGCTAGCATCTGCCTCCAGCTCAGGTCATGATCCTAGGGTCCTAGGATCAAATGCTGCCTTGGGCTCCCTGCTTGGTGGAGAGCCTTCTTCTCCCTCTTCCCGCACTCCTTCCCTCACTCCCTTCCCTCTTCACTCGTGCTCTCTCTGGCCCTCTCTCTCTCTCTCACTCTCAAATTAGTAAATAAAATCTACAAAACTAAATAAAAATAAAAATATATCAACAGAAATATTAGTGATAGGATCTTGGTGGGTATAAGGCAAACAACTTTTCCAACAGAACAGAACAAAGGAGTAATATTTATTTATTTATTTACTTGAGAGCGAGAAGGAGCATTCGAGCAAGGGAGGAGCAGAGGGGGTGGGAGAGGGAGAGAGAAAGAATCTCAAGCAGATTCCACGCTGAGTGGGGAGTCTGAGGCATGGCTCGATGCAGGGTAGCATCTCACCATACTGAGGGCATGACAAGAGTCAGAGGTTTTATCAACTGAGCTACCTGGGCACCCCAGCTTTATAAATTCTTGCATATTACAAGATATAATAAACATTACAATTGTGGAGTGATATCAGAGAATGCCAAAAAGCCAGTTTATTTCAAAGAATATTTCTGTGTTGTTTCCACTTGACAGGAACTTGTACAATCTCTAACCACTCTTCAGTTTTCCCTTAGCTTGATTCTTATCTTTAGTTTGGAGTGCCCAAACTCAGGCTGTGGAGCTTTTCACTTTATGTGTGTTTCCTCCTGGTGTTATCTGGTCTCTGTGCCAGATAGTATGCCAGATAGTCCCATCATGTGCCCATACTCAAATGTTCTCCTAAATATAACCTGTAAGTTACATAAAACTTACTTCTTGAAATTTTCACTTGAATTAATAATACAGTTCTCAAACTCAGATTGTATAACATGAACTCCTGGTCTCTGCATCCCTAAACACATCCCTAAACACTGTCTCTTCTATCTTAGATGATGGCATCACCTTCCTTTAGAATTCTCAGGCCAAAAATACTGAAGCTATCCTTTTTTTTTTTTTTTTTCTCCCCAATCACACTTCATGTTCATTAAGACAGTCAGCTGACATTAAATACAAGATATTTTCCATAATAAGAGCACTCCCTCACCTTCCACCTCTATCATTGACATCCCGGTTTAAGCAGCCATCATGTTTTGTTGGGTTTAGAACAAAGCTTCTTAATTATTTCTGCTATCACTCTTACCACTTTACCATCTTGTTTTTTGTTTGTTTGTTTTCCAATTTGGATAATAAGAGGAATTCCTTTAAAAAATAGATGATATTCTTTTTCTTCTCACATACCTTCATTGGTTTCCAGTTCACTCAGTAAAGACAAAATTCTAATAAATCCCATAAAAATCAATTTAATGTGATCCTCAGCTACATGTCTGATATTTCATCTCAACATTTCTCACCTCAGCTTTGCTACATTAGGCTTTTTGTTGTTGTTGTTGTTCTTCAAGTACACTCACATTCAATTCTTATGGCCTTCACACATTGTTTCCTTGGTCTAGAATGCTCTTCTTCCATAAGCATATGGCTCCTCCCTTAGCTCCATAATATCTTTGTTCAAAAGTAACTGGACTGCACTATCAATCCTATTTAAAATTAATACCCACATTCCTGTTGCCCTGAACTTGCTTGGATTTTTTTAATTTTATTTCATAACACTTAAACCTTCTAATAAAATATATAATTTTCTTACTTTATGTGTATAATTTATTGACTAAACCAGCTAGAAAACAATTGTGCCTTACACGCTGTAACTTGTATTAAATGAACGGAAGTCACAGGAATTCCAATAGTAGGCCCATATAATTTACAATTAGTAAAACAAAAGTTTTAATCTGAACTGTTTATTACCTCATGTAGATAAGAGAGACAAGCAAGCAGTCCATTTTGATATGGAATTGTAAATATTTAAGCAGACAAATTTTCATGGAACTACATTTTCACACAAAAGACGTTTAGGGTTAAAGAGTGAAAGGAAAGTCTTAGCCGCCTCTGACTCCCAAAAAACAGCATCTGACAGGGCATTTTAAGAATTGCTGGAAATTATCAAATTAATAAAATCTGGAAAGTGAAGGGAGGAGCAAGGAAATAGCATAGAGAATTCAGAAAACTACATCCAACTTCAGTGAACTGTAACCAATGTCCAACATGCAGTTGGAAATGCAGGAATATCACTGACCAGTATTTCAGGGAAGTTGCCACAGAATTGTTACAATTTTAATGAAAAATTATATGATATCTCCATGAAATGATGGCTACTAAGCCTGGAGAAGTAAGAGAAAGCAATTGTGATGTCCCTCACAAATAATGTCAAAGGATAGATACCTTTTCTTAAAAAAAAAGTGAGAGCCATGTGTGTGTTTAGATAGATATCTGATTATATTTAGTTTAATGTTTTATATATTTCTAGTGGCTGGACAAACATGAAACTGAGGAAACTAAACTATAATGGAGATATTAATTACTAAACTGTTGCAAAAATGCAGATAAGAGATGATGAGACATGAACCGAGGTCATGGCATAAAGTTGAAATAAATTTTAAATAATTGCCAGGTATTGCTAACTATTTGCATCAGATACATCCAAAATTTCCCATGACTTAGTGTGGCACAATGAAATGTAATCCTTGGCTGAACAGCCACTTTTAAGTAAGAATTTCACCCAACTGCATTAATAATCCTTGGTGGTCATCTAGCAATTTTGGCAGCAATGATGAATACAAGAAAAATAAAATCTATGGTACATAAGATAAGCTAGACTTGGCAGTAAAAATGGGAGGTATGGAGGAAAGTAGGAAGATGCCCAAGATTTTTGGTTTGTGTTCAACAACTAGTTACTGATGCCTTACATTAAATGCAAATATAAATAGATAATTCATTTTAGAGAGTGAGGACGATGCATTTGAGGATTTGGATAACAAACAAAAGAAAACCTCCAACATATATACACAGATTATTTCAAAGCAATGGGTGTATTCTAGTCCAGGATGAAGAATCACAAGTCCACAAAACAGAAAATTGATAAGATTGCCTAGAGGCATGGAAAGTGAAAAGTAGTCAAGGTTACCTCTGAATTCTGGAATATAAATACTTAAATATGGACAGAAGAAAAAATAAAATAGAAAAAATAACTAGTTGCTAATCTATTGAGAAATTAAGCACACTAATGAGAACAAAGAAACAAATTAATGAGTGTTTCACATACCATCTTATTTAATATAATCCTTGTATTCAACATATTTAACTGAGCCTAAGGAGTAGCATATCTTTATAAAGTTACACGTATAGAAAATGGTTGTGCCATGTCTTCAATTTATAGTAGTAGCAGGAGGAAGATTAGCGGTATGTGCTTTTGTAATATTTTCTCACTTTTTTTCATATCTAAAATGTTCTCCTGAAAGTAATGATGAAGGCTGCCAGTTAAAAAACAAGAAGCCATGGCTTGAAAAGTAGGACATTAAGATAAGTAGGGTGCCTGGATGGCTCAATCATTTGAGCACCCAACTCTCAGATCATGAAATCAAGCCCCATGCAGGCCTTGCACACCTTGCACACCGGGCCTCACACCCCACATGGAATTGGTTTGAGATTCTTTCCTCATCCCTCCCCTTCCCCCTCTTCCTCTCCCTCTGCTCCTCCTCTGCTTCTACCCTCTGCTCCATCCTCCCATTGTCTGCATTATCTCTCTCTCTCTCTCTTTCTCTCTCATAAATAAATACATAAATAAAATCTGTAAAGAAAAAAAAAATTGAGCAGAGTCAACATGTTCAGTATAGCCAGTAGGTCTAGAAATGTAAGACAGAACAATAAAATACCTCTTGGTTTTTGAAAAGCCAGAAAGAGTACTTTTAGTGCCTACTCCAAATTATTTTTCTCTCCAGTTACCCAAATTTTTACCATTAGAATCCCCCTCTCAGATCAAATTACTTTCTCAGGTCTACAGAGGAAATTTAGTCATAATGTATGGCACTGAGATCTGGAGGTGTTAGTTCTATCAATTAAATCATTATACTCATTGTTAACTTTTTTAAAAAAGTATTTAACAGGTATAAAACTATGTTAGACCAATTAGAATGGTATTAATATATAACAAATAGAAAATTAAGGTAAAATGGTTTTAGCTATAGCTTGTTATATAATAGCAGTGGGACTTGAAAATATGTCTTACTGTCTCTAATTAAGTTTTATATTCTTTTAGAACTCAGTTCAGCTATAAGTTCAGGCTAGAAGTCAACTTTTAACCCCATAGGCTGAGATTATTTCCTCATCCATTGCACTCTGTGCAGTTTTCTATGCATTCTTTTTTAAAGATTTTTATTTATTTATTTGTCAGAGAGAGTGAGCACAGGCAGACAGAGTGGCAGGCAGAGGCAAAGGGAGAAGCAGGCTCCCTGCCGAGCAAGGAGCCCCATGCGGGATTTGATCCCAGGACGCTGGGATCATGACCTGAGCTGAAGGCAGCCGCTTAACCAACTGAGCCACCCAGGCGTCCCTGCATTCTTTTATTATTATACTTAGCACACTGAATTTAAATTATAATGTTTGTGCCTTTCATGAGATCCTAAAATTCTCAGGGACAGGCTTAGGATTTAGTTATATTTATGCCTAGTGTATAACACAGTGTTTACCGTTTAGGACACTCCCCTGAATGACTGTGGAACTGACATCACCTATAAATATGACTCATTGATGTGTGTTTATGTCACAAAATTTTTGTTTACTTCTTTACACCCTAACACTTTTCACAGAGAACTTATGAACCTCAGGGAAACACAAAAGATTAGAAACACATCAAGGCCAGAATAAATTCACATTAGAACAGAAGGCTCGGACTGGGAAGGTTTTAGCTTGGAAAGTTCCTAAAAAAGGCTTTCATTATTAGGGTGTTGCAATGTACCCAGTTCCCCCCAAGTGAGACTATTTAAGGTCAGAGATACAATGTTTCTGAAGAGAGAGGCCACACAATAAAGTAATGGAAAGATCTATTGACTAGCTAGTTCCCAACCCTGCCCAGAGCACTACTTCCTGACCCAAATGTAACATTATCCCCACAGGTTTTAGGGCAAACAACTAAGGAACATCAACAACTTACACAGGCAAGCATCAAACTGTAGCAGCTGCAAGGAAGAGAGAGCCATCAAAAATAAGGTATGGCTCAGAATCCTTAGGGGAGAATGCATCAATTGCTTTAAAAAGACCAGAGAGGGGGCACCTGGGTGGCTCAGTGGGTTAAAGCCTCTGCCTTCAGCTCAGGTCATGATCCTGGGGTCCTGGGATCGAGCCCTGCATCGGGCTCTCTGCTCAGCAGGGAGCCTGCCCCCCCCCGCCCCCGCCTGCTTCTCTGCCTGCTTGTGATCTCTGTCTGTCAAATAAAATCTTTAAAAAAAAAAAAAAGACCAGAGAGTTCTGTGTTGCTATGAGTGCCAAGTAAGAGGGGTGGTGATTTAGGAGAATAAGGAGAGGTGGGGCTGCTAAGGCAGTTTTTTCATAACATAAGAAATCCTTAAAAGTCACATGCAAACAAACTGGTAGTTGCCCGAGGGTGGGTGGGTGGGTGGGGGGGGGGAGATGGGTAAAATAGGTGAAGAGGATCAAGAGGCACAGAGTTCCAGTGATAAATAAGTCACAGAGGTGAAAACACCACATAGAAAATGTAGTCAGTAATATTGTAATAACATTGTATGGTGACAGATGGTGACAGCATTTATCATGGTGAGCACTGAATAAGGTATGGGATTATTGAATCAATATGTTATATACTAGAAGCTAATATAACATTGTACATATGTTAACTCTACTTCAGTTAAAAAAATAAAGACAAGGGGTGCCTGGGTGGCTCAGTGAGTTAAAGCCTCTGTCTGTGGCTCAGGTCATGATTCCAGGATCCTGGGATCGAGCCCCGCATCAGGCTCTCTGCTCAACGGGGAGCCTGTTTCCTCCTCTCTCTCTGCTTGCCTCTCTGCCTACTTGTGATCTCTGTCTGTCACATAAATAAATAAAATCTTAAAAAAAAAATAAAGACAAAATTTTAAGAAATAAATAAATCAACTCATTGCATATAAACAATTGTAAACAATCACTGCTCGAGACTCTAGATTGATGTCCAGATTTCAGGGAAATTGCAATTTCATATTAAAGCTATAACCTGTAAATTGTGCATTAATAATATGACAATAGGAAAGAAGATCCAGAAGATCTATGTACAATTGTGGTATTGGGTGGGGGAGAAGTTCCATATGATTTTTATAAGATACTTATTAGTAAAAGAGGCAAGACTTAGAAAGATTCGTTGGGAAAGAAAGATGCAGAATATTAAGATGTACAGCTTGCATTCTGCCCTGTAGGCAAATGGAGTTGTAAGAGAAATAGTCACAAATGTGCAAAATGAATTAAGGAAGGAAAATTGGAGGAACGCCAAAGGCAGTGTAATTATAACAATATGCTTGCAGTTCCAAACAGGATGATTGTGTGCATATGGATGTTTGTTTATCAGTTGTAAAGTGGCTTTGAAATAATTATTTTTTTTAAGTTTTTTTTTAACTTTTTTTTAATTTAAACATATAATGTAACCCCACCCCCCTCTACCAACCCCCCTCCCCCCCAACCCCCTCAGTTTGTTTTATGACATTAAGAGTCTCTTTTGGTTTATCTCCCTCCCGATCCCATCTTGTTTCATTTTTTCTTTTCCTACCCCCTTAACCCCCACCTCCATTGCATCTCCACTTCCTCATATCAGGGAGATCATATGATAGTTGTCTTTCTCCGGTTGACTTATTTCGCTAAGCATAATACCCTCCATTTCCATCCATGTTGTCGCAAATGGTAAGATTTCATTTCTTTTGATGGCTGCATAGTATTCCATTGTATATATATACCACCTCTTCTTTATCCATTCTTCTGTTGATGGATAGCTAGGTTCTTTCCATAACTTGGCTATTGTGGACATTGCTGCTATAAACATTTGGGTACATGTGCCCCTTTGGATCACTACATTTGTATCTTTAGGGTAAATACCCAGTAGTGCAATTGCCGGGTCATAAGGTAGATCTATTTTCAATTTTTTGAGGAACCTCCATGCTGTTTTCCAGAGTGGTTGCACCAGCGTGCATTCCCACCAACAGTGTAGGAGGGTT